>NJDD01003087.1:27288-40270 GCA_002245505.1 Calephelis nemesis
TTTTTTTTTTTATTTAAAAAATTATTTATGAAAAACTTATAAAGGACCTAACGAAAATTTTGATGGACCTATACAGACCTAACGTAGACCTATCGATTAAGGTCATTTGCACTTCGCAAATCCTTAGATGGGGTGCTAAGTTTTCGCAGGTCTTCCAGAGGTCATTGAAACTTCCTCAGATAAAGTATATACTCTTTGTAGCATAGTGTTATTATTCTTTGGACGGGAGTTTTGGCGCCACCGTGAAAGAAGACGGTTTTAGTTTTTTGCAATTATTGAACTTCGTGTAAATTATGATTAAAATCAGTTATTAATTCAGCTGGCAATTAATTCTATTTTCTTTGTTGCAAGGGCACAAGTGAAACATTTATGAAAAAATTAGTGTATCGTGACTTTCGACGAGTTGCTAAAAATATTTTTTCCATTCGGAAATGCTTTACTAAAATATTGAGGAAGAAATTGGTGTATTATGTTGTTGCTATTAAAGTGGTAGCATCCATAATTAAGCTCAATGACGGTGCCACCACTTTACCTTTGAAACTACACTACACTTTACCTTGGTATGAATAAAACATGAAATTATTATTGTGATTTGATTTTCGTTGATTAACATAAGAATGTACTTACTACCAGGAGAAGGAATTGACACTCGTGTGACTGAGGTTCCATTTGTGTTGTTTCGGCTTATTTTCTTACCTAAATACGGTTGCATTACTCTAATACTTGCGTTTTCTGTTGTTATTATGTTCTCATGTAAGTGTTCTGTGTTATATTGCATGTATTATTGTATTTATTACTTTATCTTTTCCTCCAAAACCCCCGGATCCCCCTGATCCTGATGCAAATGTAAACGTTGCTACTACTGGTCATCCCACTGTAGATATGCTAGAAGCATCTGTTGCAGGTAAAAAACGAGTGGGTGATCCAATTCCAGAATCACAAAGTAAAAAAATGTCTACCCCCTCTGCATCGACTCAAACTATTTACACCCGCCCTAGTCTCAATGAAAAACTATTCAAATGAGGATTACAGTCCATTTATAAGTCACATTTTTTGAGTCGGAGTAATATAGTTGTTCTGTGTTTTTAGATCAGGACCCCACATGGTGGCAGGACTAACAATTAATCCAATCATGTTTGGCCAATCCCTATATAATCAATCTTTCTCAGACATCATTCGCGATGGCATAAAAAACTAGGTAGGAATAGAATTTCAGTAGTATTAAAATCGGCAGATGCAGCTAACAATTTTTTAAATTCTACTACTCTCGAAGGAAATAAATACAATGCGGTTACACCATTGACCTCTAAGTATATGGACATGAAAAACCTACGAAAAAACCGTGCCGTTGGCTATAAAACGTAGTGATTATATTCTCTTTGGTTGGCTACTAAATATGGCTGCCATTTTGACATTATAAGGCTGTCCAAAAAAAGTAGAGTATCCTGTATCGATATCGATACAATATGATCTATTAGTGACGATTGATAGATAAGTTTAGGTAAATAGATAAGAATTTTATTATTATTTACATGAAATTGCAACTATCAACTTACTTATTGCTACTCAATTGGCTTATAGATAGGGAAATGTAATTATACGAAGAAAAGAATATTCATTTACTTTTCACGAGCCAATTTTTTTTACATTGTGGTGTGCAAATATGTATTTCTTTATATAAGTTAACTCTTTATATTTATTACAAGATTCATCATCATTACATAAAAATGTTGATCGGTTTACATTCATACGACTTTTACTTTAAAGTGAGCACTTGAAAGAATTCTTATTACGCTAGACTGTAATTGATATTTTCAGTGGCAATGGTATACATTCTTATCTTGTCCAAATATTCTTTTCATCACTATAAAATTGTACACTAAATATGACTTTCTTGTGCAAACATGGGAACTGCCATGACGTCACTTTAAATCGACGCCTAAATGAGCACAAAAATGTCGTTCTCTCTTTCGGCGCATATAATATCAACATTTGTTGAAAAGAGACAAAGAGATGTTGTTAAGTTATATGTCGATTCCAACGGTATTTATACAACTAAATTTGCTGTAGAACATTGTTGCACTTTTTATATATTTCTATGGGTTATACCTACATACAACGTTACTCGCATGGGTGTAGTTAGGGATGTCCCACTAGATTTGTCTATGGAAGAGTTTGTCAAATCAGCTGATGTGCCATTAAATTGTGGTAACATCCTAAAAGCCCGAAGATTTAACAGAAAATCGATGGCAGATTGGTCCCCCTACCTGGGTTCCCACTAAAACAGTTGTAATGACTTTCAGTGGTCAGATCCTTCCCCCCAAAATTTACTGTTTCCATTCATCTCTGAATGTAGAAGTATAACATTTCCCCACTATACAGTGTAACAGCTGCTGCAGATTTGGACACATTATGACATAGTGGAGATCTAAACCTAGATGCCTTAGATGTGCACAGTCACATTCTGGTGATACTTGCAATGTTACCAAAAAAGAAGCAACTTGCTTATGTTGTTCTGGTCGTCATTTTGCTTCGGACACATCGTATCTTAAACAGGCAAGGCAAAGGGCTATTAAACTTGTAATGGATAATAAGCATCCTCCAGTTTCCCAGCTGTCAGAAGATCATATGCTGAAACAGCTAAAATAGTTTTTGCTTCCCCGGAAACTAGTTTCTCTTCCAGTACACCTAACGCCTCCAATCCGTCTCCGACTAAATCCTACCGGAAAACCATCACAATAAGATCTAAATCACCTAGGCCTCCAAGTAAAGGCTATGATCGTAGTGCTCATCAGGCTATTATCAGCTCTTCAGATTTTTCTCAATCTCCCAATGGCTCTGCTCTACAAATCAAACCCTTGGTTCCACAAGATGAAAATTTACTAGAGCCCTTATTATCAATGGTACTAAGTATAGTATACACCTGTGATGACTGCCCACTATCGTCCAACGTTGCCCTGAAACTAAAAAAACTTTTCTCTATACTTGCAGCCAATAATTAACCAGATAGTCCAATGGAATGCTAGAAGCCTACGAAGCAAAAACAAAAAATCATCCGAATTATAAAAACACACAACCCCTCTGTACTAGCCATCTCGGAGACATGGCATGATCCCTGGCTATGTCTGCCTTCGAGATGATAGACCAGAAGGGTATGCCGGTTCGGCATAACTTATTAAATCTTTCCTTACTTTTACTCGTATAACAATACCTCACTCAGACAACTTTAACTTAGTAGCTGCTAGAATTTCTAATGTAATATTTTTTTCTATTTACATCCCACATCCCCACTTGTCCCTCAGCCCATAACTAGAACACATATTTTCAGCTATCAGTGAACCCCACCTCATCTTAGGTGATTTCAATTGTTCTGATCGTGAGGTGGATCATCACAAGACTCCTTTTCTGTTCGTTTTGTATACTTAATAGACTCGCTCAATCTATGTTTATTTAATAATGGATCTACTACGCGAAGAACATCTCCTACCCAAAACCCTAGTGCAATAGATTTGTTCTTTGCTTCTCATATTATTTCTTCATCACTCACATGGAAAGTCCTTCAAGACTCCCATGGCAGTGATCATCTTCCTATTCTTATTACGCCCTCCCTTTCTGTTGTCCCAGAATCTGGGCCACCTTCCTTACTAAAACACCGACTATCTAAGGTTGATTGGCAAGCCTGTGCCGTTACAACAGACCTAACCTCTATACCCCTCGAAATTACTTCTAATAACCTTCTCACTTCCTAAAGAGAATTTACAAACAGCCTTCCTTCTGCAGCGGACTCACATATTCCTATGAATAATAGTCACCGCCCACGTCCAGACTACATATCCTCCATGGTGGGATTCAGAGTGCACTGAACTTGCTAAAGAAAGAAAAAGAGCAGAGCAAACCTATTTCATAAATATGACAATGGAGAACCATTTAGCTTATAAAAAGAGTGCTAAGTTTAGACGCCTTTGTTTCAAAAAGAAAAGATTCAGCTGGTTTAAATTTTGTGAAAGCCTTTCTCCCATTACACCTGCTTCTCTCATTTGGAAAAGCATTAAAAGATACAGAGGTTCTTTTTCCTTGTTAGATATAAATAGTAATGACTAATGTTTGGATTAAACAATTTATGAAATCACTAGCTCCAGCTTCTGTTCCAACTGAAGATTCTTTACCCTCACTATATCAGCATATTATCTCCACCCATCCAATTGAACAGCCCTTTTCTATGGCAGAACCTCAATCAGTTTTAAAACATGTAAAAGAATCCTTTCCAGGGATTGATGGTATACCTTATTCTTTCCTTTCAAAATCAGGTATACGATCCAAAATTTACTTTCTAAGCTAAGTAAATAAAATTTTTGATACGGAAATCATCCCTGAAAGTTAATTAATAAATAAAAACCCATTTAATCATTCCTGTTTTAAAAAAAGGTAAGGGCCCTTCTGTAGCTTCTTCATATAGACAAATTGCACTATAATCTGTCCTGGGAAAAGTCATGGAACACCTCATTAGGAATCGCTTATAATGTTGGGTAGAAAACAACAACATTCTGCCTCCAAATTGCCTCCAACCCAATTTGGCTTTCGCAAACGCAAGAGTACAATGGACAGTTTGAGTATCTCTACCCCAGACATTAGAATAGCCCTTACAAACAACAAAAAAAACAAATCTCTTCTAGCTATCTTTGTTGATATAAACTCAGCATACGATAATATATTATTTCCAATACTCAGGCAGAAAATGCATCATCTGAATATTTCGTCGAAGTTGATACATATTATCTGTATCTCTTTATGCGTAAAACTATCTTAGTTCGAACCTATAATTCCACACTTTCCCCACGATATATATTGAAAGGCCTTCCCCAGAGATCGGCCCTGAGCCTATTATTATACAACTTGTATACAAACAGTTTAGATAGATCTGTGCAATGCTTTTGTTCCATCCTGCAGTATGCTGGTGATATTGTTCTTTATCTGTCCAACAAATCTATTCCTACAATTTCAGATCGCTTAAATTCAGCTTTATACTACCTTGGACAATGGTTGCACGATCACGGATTATCCCTGTCTCCTTCTTAAACTAGTGCAGTCCTTTTTACTTGACGCAGAACAATACCTCCAATTAACATTCATTTTGAAGGGCACCCTATTGCTGTCCAAAATAACTTTAAATTTTTAGGACTTTATCTCGATTCTCGAATAACATATGACAGGTATTCCTCATCTGAGGTACACTTTAAGTAAATAGAAAAAAAACATTATTATCCTACGTTCCTTATTAGGAGTATGGTGGGGCTCTCATCCATACTCCCAAAAACTATTATACAATGCCATCATCTGTTAGAGCCCTGCAGTAAAATATATATGAATAAAATTAATAAAATCCATATTAATTGTATTAGGAGCTATGAAATCTTCTCCTATAAATGCAATCCAAGTAGAATGTGTTGACCCACCTTTATATTTACGCAGTCAGTACCTATCTAACCGTTACGTTTTTAAAGTTGCTCATTCCTCATTTTATCCCCTTCGTGTTCGATTAAATAGTCTGGCGTGGTTGGTTTCCACTAAGCAACATTGGTCTAATAAAGAATCTCCTCCTCTATTAAAAAGTTATCTTAGATATACCAATCTCCCCTAGTCCCTATACCAATCTTCCCAATCTCTACTCTACAAAACTGATTTTAATGCTTTGAACTTCCTTAATGATATTGTTTTAGATTTTGAAATAAATAAAAATTCAATTGAAGCCAACTCACTCTTCAATAACATAATATGTGATTCTATGTGGAATGACTGGCTGTAGGTATATCGATACAGATGCATCAAAATTACATTCTGATGGTTGTGTTGGTTCAGCTAAATATAATGTCCTCCTTAGTTTCAGATGCCCTCCTATATAATCAGTATTTATAGGATCTCTCCTATCTAGCTAGCTATCTTAGAAGCCATTAAGTATGTAGAGTCTCACAAACTAGACAAAACTTTAATCTTTACAGATTCACTTAGTTCCCTCCAGTCTATTGGCAACTCCCAAATATACCCCAAAACAAAACTTCCCATAATCCTTCAAATCAAAAGCATCCTCTATAAATGTCATTCCACTAACTTAAATGTATTCTTGGCCTAGATACCCAGTCATGTTAGCACCCACGGTAACGAGATAGTAGATCAGTGTGCTAAACAAGCCATACAAGTTGGTACTCTCTATCATTTCTTTATATATCCCCCAGATCTACAATCCTATGCCAACAACCTTTTGTTTAACTCTTGGAACCAAGGGTGGCTACAAGGTAGCCAGGTTAAGGGCCGCCACTATGCCTCAATTCAACCATCTCTACCTAAAGAACATGGACCTTTTATTACAAAAATGGCAACGAAGTAACAACCTCAGTTATAATTAGACTCCGACTTGGGCACATCTGCACCCCTGTATTCCAGCACAAAATTAATGTTAAAGACTCTCTGATGTGTGATTGTGGAGAAGAGGGTACAGTAGACCACACATAATTTTTTGACTGCGCCAAATATCTTATTTCCCTGTACGACATAATTCTTAGAGAAATTCCAAAACCCACAAGTATTAAATGTTTATTAACTATTTTTAACCCACCTTTAGTACAACTCTTTATAAAGTATATTAGTAAACTAGCTTCCGCCTGCGACTTCATCCGCGTAGAATATAGCCTATAACCTTCCTCGTTAAATGGGCTATTTAACACTAAAATATTTTTTCAAATCGGACCAGTAGATCCTGAGATTAGCGCATTTAAACAAACAAACTCTTCAGCTTTATAATATTAGTATAGATTATAAATATAATATTAAATTGTGAAGTCCTTATGGTGGAGGCATTGAATGTTTGTCTTTGTTTTAGGTAACTCAACACTAAATTTTTTCAACCAGTCAATTTCACGATAGTGTAGTTCTCTTTTCACATTGACACTGACAAAATCAGTTGCCAAGTAGCGACTGGAAGCCATCACGAGCAAAGAAGAAGAAAAATGTATGTACTACCAATCAAAGATTGTTATCTGAAAATTGACGATAACAATCTGGTGCGGCGGCCAAGTGCAAGCCTAGTGTTCTTTACGGAGAGTGTAGAGGTAGACAAAAAAATCTTAGACCAAATGTTTAAACAGCCATTTTCTTTATACGAGTGTCTCAGATTAGTTGTGGCAAAAATTAAAACAAATTATATGTTAGCCAGAAATGTTTATATTACTTATCAAGTAAGCATAGGAAGGCAGATGGTCTATTCTGCAAAGGAGATCGGACCAACACGAGGTAAGTTTCGATATTGAATATTTTACATCGATATTTCGATGTATTGTTACAAAATGTATCTTCTAAAAACATCGATATATCAAATGAAAAATATCGGTCTATCGATATATTTTCAATAAGCCTAACTTTTTGTATTATACAAGATTCGAAACTTGAATGTTGATTGTTATTTTGTTGACTTGACGTTTACGATTTTGACAGTTTCAAGCGTTTCAAGATTTCCGATTGCCGGCACAGGTACAAAATTTAGATTTTACGATCATTTCTTTAAGTCTCATTGTTACTGGATTTAATATTAATTAAATTATTCAGGTCTGGTAAATATGTCGCACTTTGGTAATAATAATATTAGACAGATGTTTTTGATTCTTTTACAGCCAATTTAAATAAGCCGAATCCCATGTGGTTGATTTTAATTCTAACGTTTTGCTCATTGTTAAACAGGTTTTCTGTTAGTTGGTACGTGATTGTAAACAATGTACCTATAAGTTTATTAAAATTTCCCTCTTTAAATTTAATGTAACTTATCACATAAATTGATATCAATAATAATTTTGTTACAGAAAATGGCTTACGAAGAGGCCTATACCACTGGTTCAAGGCGACAATTTGACGAATTTGCTGACGACAATGCAAGGTACGAAAATTTCTTTAAATTACTTTATTTCCTTGTATAGATATGGTATCCTTAATACTAGCTTTTACAAAATGCCACTTGAACTAGACTGGATTTAGACTGGACTAGATTTTTAAAAAATAATTAAAGCAAGCAAAAAAACAATAGGGCTCTTGTAGTAATCTAATTTCAAATGGAGACTCACATTGTTATCTCATTGCTACCTTGTAATTTAATATCATTCTATTTTTAACCAGGGTCAGTAATGCTGGCTAGTGAGGGATTTATTATATTTTCTTACTTATTGTGTACTTAGGAGGAGTAAGGTGTATAGCCGTTTTAAATTATGATATGAACTATAAATAATTTTATATTTGTTAATAGGTGCCAAATATAGGATATATAATTTATAATAATAATAATTTATTGTATGAACAAAAATCCTTGGACAGATTGACAAACTGATCTAATCCCAAAGGAAAATTATATGCATGTGTAGATGGTGTTAGGCAAGAACACAAATTACATTTGCAAAGTTATGTGAATAAAGTAAATAAATCCATTTTCCTGGATTACTCACAATATATGTACCTATAATTTCATCAAAGCTCTGTTTCGTCTTACAATTATTTTCCAAACACCTAGAATTAATGCTAAATTTGTAATGCTAGAAATAACGTGGTGAGATACTGCACACTCTCTGAAGTGTATTATATAAATAATTATTGGTTTTTTAAAATTTTCTTACAGTGGAGATCAATTGGACCCTTGCAGGTTGTATGTGACAAATATACCCAAAAGCTTAGATAGAGATGGTTTACAAACTGTATTCGCTAAGTATGGAGACATTGAACGTGTTTTCTTAAGTAAGGATGATTCAAAACGTTATGGTTTTGTTGTATTTGAAACTGCTAGGTAAGAATTCTGATTGGTTATTTTTATTATATTTAAATAAATAAATCTCTGGACAAGTTACACAAATTGAATCTAACCCCAAAGTAAGCAAATTATATGCTTGTGTTATGGGTGTCAGTCAAAGATTCTAATACATAGAAATAATTAAATAGATACCAGAATAAATTTAATAAACACCCAGACCCAGAAATGCAGACATCTAAATGTTCATCACACAAATGCCTACCCCTGTCGGGAATCAAACCTGACTGTCGCGGTCGGTCAATGTAGTTAGGAGTGTATGCTAGCCACTCGACCAACGAGGTGGTCAAATTTAGCTCTTATGTTCTGTTCTCATGTGGTCTAAATTGTGAAGTAGCTAGTAAACTTACACAATAGGCCTTCTATCCTGGCCTCAAGACAGAGACACACACACACACACTTGTTACAAACATCTGTGGTGGCCCTGCCGCATAGTTGTTTCTTACCTTCAGAACAGTTCTGTGCTTAGTCGCTGACCACTAAATAAAAAATAATGTCTTTGAAACACATTTATATAGGTGAATGTTGTTTATACATATAATCTTAATATATTATTTAATAATATATCTGTAAAAATTATGACACTTTACACTCATTACTGATTACTCTGTCTACCATATGCAACTTAGCATGAACATATTGTGTATGTGTATATAAGTGAATTTTAAATACAATGTAAATACATATTTATATAAGAAAATATGAGGTAAGCCTGTCAAATGATTAGTGCTTAGATAGATTGTGATTGAATTTGATGTATGGAAATGGTAATAAGTATGTTCCTAAACTTTCGCCTGAGTTTCCTGTCTAAACTGTTCAAGAAAACCTTTGGTCAACATGTATCTATTGTACTGACTAACATGGGTTATTAATGTTTTTGTATTGAAATTAAAATTATTTATTTGTGTAACTTAAAGTATGTTGGTTCTTAAAAATTTAAAAGATTTTTTTTGTCTACAGTCAGGCAAGTCTTGCTATGATGAAGCTCAATAAAGTGGAACCACTGAGGTTACATATCGCACTGGCTAAGGTAAGAACACATATTGAAAAGAACTATAGTTAAATGAAACATATATTGAAGTCAACATATGGGTAGAATAAATGATTTTATCTTTAGATATTTTATTCTATATCTAATGGTTTTAAAAGTGTTTTTTATTTCAGAATACTCCAAGAAATAATTCTAGTCAGAATGATATAAATCAGAACAAAAGATATGGCAATTCTGTAAAAGAAAATTCATCTAGAAATAAAAATTTGGGGAATGAAGGCTACAGGAACAACACTAGCACAAATAATGATAGATACAGAAATGACAGCTTCAGTCAATTAAATGATTGGTAAGTGTTTTTTTTATAAAAAGTTACTGTGGATGATATGATACAATTTGTAGAAACTAGAAAATATAGAGAGTATTTTCCCTAGAAAATATTCTATAAGTATTTTTTTTATATTACAAGTTATTGTGGATGACATGATACATTTTGTAGAAAATAGAAAATATAAAGAGTATTTTCTATAAAAATATATCAATGTTTCAATGTGAATGTCTAGGTGCACAATAAGAGACACACATGTCCTTATGGAGGTTGTACACATTAGGCCAAGCCTTGAACAATTTACAGGGGGATTACTTGCTTTAAGTTGGTAGTCTTTGTGTGTTGACAGTCCATATCGACCAGTCAACTGATACTGACTGAATACATCTAGTTATGAGCGTTTACACATTGGTGTTATAAGAAGTCATGAAAAATACCTAAAACACTGCTAGAATAAAAATTACTTTTCACCTACATTTTTGTAAGCATTTTGTAAGTAGTTAAATAAAGTTGTTTCTCTTTCATTAATAACAAAACATCAGTGTACATAAAAATCGAATTGGTACTTTCATTACAAAAGGTACAGGTTCTATCAAAGCGGTACTGACGCCGGTTCTCAAAAATGCCAGTATTGCGAGCCACAGGAGCAGATAAAACTCGTTTATTTAATGTCATCAAGGTTATTAAGTGATACAAGTCGTACCTCGCAAAAAAGGGACGATGCTTAGGTCCGCCACATACATGCGAAATTCATTTATGGAATCCCGTTTTGGAATTTCAAAACGATTTTTTTTTATATTTAAATCCTCTCGAATTCCTTATGGAAAAAATCTGAATGTAGGTGTGCGGTACCTGGGGCTGCCAACTTTTTTTTGACAAAAAAAAAGTATAAACTGGTTTGGATAAGCAAAAAATAAAGTATTAGATAGAAAAAAAAGTATTATTCAAATAGATATTATCTTTTTATTGCTTTAAAAACGTATTTCGTGTGCCTTTAGCACAATTTCTTTTATATTTGGTAAGCTATCAGATGCAACCATACATTATAATAACATATCCTACTTTATAGTTAGTAATAATTATATTTTATACTTTCACCTTTTTCAAAGGTGATACAAATAAAGTATGCAAAAATACTTTATTTTTAACCCTTAGCATGATGTGTAAAACAAAATATACCTACATTATGGGTACTAAACGATTTATAATTACAAAAAAAATTTAGAAGGTGGTGTAATCCACAAGGTGCGTGCGCATTGTGTTTTGATACACAATCACATTCGTATTTACACCTTTCTCACAAAAGTGTATTTCAGTTAAGCCTCTAAATGAGTCTCCTAACCAAACCAAGACTGAGAATGGAAAATGACCTCGCTGGACACGCGGAATACGGTGGCTTGCATTGTCACTGCTGTGCGCGTACACATTATCATTTTGTTTGTTGTAAGTCTCCTTCACAGTATTTTTTTTAACGGAAAAAATAATTTGACGGTGTTTTTTTTCCTGCTTACTGTTGCAACAAAACGCGGGATCTCTTCAGTCTTGTTTCCATGAGGCGTGAATCTAAACGATGTTCTCTTTTTCTGCGATAATTTAGTAGTCCTAAGTCTTCATTCAACATCTTTTTCACCGTGGTTTTGTTAACCCCATTTGAAGGACTAACAGTTTCTGCTAGCGGATGGAATTTCTGTGAATTCGCGCCTTCACATCTGCTACTGCTGGTTTCCTAACAGAGCGAGGGCGACCACTTCTTCTTCTGTCTTCCAAACTAGTCCTAATTATATCGTTTGATGGTACGATAAATGAATCTTCTAATTAAATTCAAATTTTTCAGTATGTCGAAAATTCGAACATCGATGCAGCGAGATAACCGCGACACGGTTTTCTTTTACTTCAAATAAAATCAAAATCTCAAATTATTAAATTAATAATTTGAAACAGTTAACACTACAGTAGTGTGATACTACACAGACTCACACACAAAATTAATGGTTGTTATTAGTAGGTATAGTACAGGGGTGGGCAAATTGCGGCCCGCGGGCCGGATCCGGCCCTTGACAGGTTTTAATCAGGCCCGCCAAGGGTTTTTTTTTAGAAAAATATGAACCTTCTTAAAAAATTAATGATCGAAATGTTAAAAGACTTGAAATTTGAACAATTAAGATACTGAATCGTTACTTCAAACATATATGTTGCGTATTTAATATCTTAAGACTTCATAAATAGATTTTATTTCAATAAAGGATTGTAAAATAAAAAGAATGCCTTATGTTACCTTTATAGATCGTATTAATATTTACTGCTATTTTTAGGTGTTTTAATCAACCGGCCCGCTTCAAGATTAATTATAATTTACTGGTCCGCGGTCAAAAGAATTTGCCCACCCCTGGTACAGTATATATACATACACAATAATAAATTATGACAACCATTGATTTTGGTTCAAGAAACAAAGCAATTCCACTGCGTTAGACTTTAATAAATTGCGCCTTTCATTTAAAAATGAAAAAACTATCCGATCTAACTGAAGTCCCAAGAACAGTAAGATATTTTACTGTTCTTGGGATTAAGAAAAAATCTTTAATTATATTGGAAAGTTCCCCAGCATGAGCCGCTTCAGTTTACATTTTTAAGTTATTTATTGATCATCAATCCGCCTATTGATACTTTGGGTCTTCTTTTTTTAAAGCTTAATAATTTCGGTATGTTGGTAACATTTCAATAAAATTATTAAGGTCAATGTGGGTAAGACCGGCATACTGTTCTAAAGTTTGAGTTTGACTGTATATGTTGAAGAAGATATTCATTGCAGATAGACTTGTGTGCT
>NJDD01003090.1:17580-32441 GCA_002245505.1 Calephelis nemesis
GCAGGCCACATTGCTCGCAGAACCGATAACCGCTGGGGAAGGAAGGTTCTTGAGTGGCTGCCCCGCACCTGAGGACGTAGTGTTGGAAGAATCAGAATTAGAATTAGAATCAGAATCAGAATAATCTTTATTCACATGAACCATACAAGTGGTATTTGTGCGTGTCGACATTTTTTAAACTACCACCGGATCGGAATCGGAAAAGAGCCGATGGACTGGTCAAAGTTGCTGGATACAAGCAGTGGCGCTCTTCGGAGGAGGCCTTTGTCCAGCAGTGGACGTCCTCCGGCTGATGATGATGATGATGATGTAATTATATTTCATATTATGTAAATCACTCCATTATATAAAACAAAGGCGCCTTCTCTGTACCTATGTCCCTTTGTATGCTTAAATCTTTAAAACTTCGCAATGGATTTTGATGTGGTTGTTTTAATAGATAAAATGATTTAAAAAAAAGGTTTATATGTATATTTTATAACCATCCGAAGCCGGGGCAGGCCGCTCGTAAATACAATTGTTAATATTTTCGTACTTAAGTTTACCAATTAATATTAATAATAGGAAACCGAAACCACACATATACAAATATTATGCGTAATGAAAAAATATCAACACTACATTTATGACAAAAATATTAATTGAAAACTAGGAAAATATAATGATTGTTAATTAGGCGGATGATTGGTTTTTAGTGCATAGTAGATAAAATAATATGCAATATATCAATACATATAATAAATCTGTAGAAGGTTCAATTCTGTAAATTAAAAATTTTGAAAAAATAAATAGCAGGGGGTGTTACTGGATCGTTACCAAACCCAAATATGTGATTAAAAATTTTTTTGTCTGTCTTTCTGTATGTTCAGGCATCACGTGAAAACAAACGGTTTGATTTCGATGAAGCTTTGTATAATTATACCTTATTATCCTGGGCATAAGAGGGGATACTTTTTATCCTGGAAAAAAATCTTAATTTTTCAGTTTTATGACGCGAAGGCCGACATCCGCGCGGACGGTGTCGCGCGCGGAAGCTAGTAGGTACTAATCATACTGTACGTTTGACCGCTACGCAGGTTAGATTGAAAGTCACATATCTTGAACTAATGAAACTTTCACATCCTGTCGGTCTATGATCGTCGGTCTATACCTGGACACTAGCCTCACTAGGTGATAGTGTACCGAGACAACTAGTCATATTTAGTTACTTTATCAATTCCTGCTACCTGTTACGTTAAGTAACACATTGAATGTATTTGTATGACCTTACCATTAATCGCCGTTAAATTTATTTGCGTCAGAGGGTTAAAATGATAACCAACATTTTTCTTATCACTGAGAAATCGTCTCCTTTTATTTCAAAGCCCATAAAAATCGCTCTCAAAATAAGTTAAAAACACTCTAAAAGTCCCTAACCTTTTAAGAATTTAGAAATACAGCTAAGCCAAGAAAATTCGTTTAAGAAAGTTTGCTAAAACAATGTAAATGTGGATGGATGTAGGTACCCAGGGAGACCTAGGTTGACATTCCACGATGAAATCACCCTGCTATTGTCTTGGGGTGGTGTCAAGAATCTCGCAAACCGTCGTGTTTGTATGAATAGGATCATAAATGTAAAAGATGGCAGGCAGGTCCGCGAGGATCTTGATGTTAGGCACTCGATACTCTTTATTTACTTATTTATTTACCGTAAAGGTTTTGGCTTGAAGATAACTATGTAGGTATGTTCTTAAAATATTTTAAATAAACATTTTCATAATTTTCGTATGTAGGTACAATAAACAAAATATAATTACCAAACACCTAATTAGCCATCTTTATTTATGTAATATAATGTCATGGTTATATTACCTCATTAGTAGTATATTTTGTAAAAGTACGGAAGTACCATTTATAATGTAGATTACAGCGCGACAGAAATGTGTTTTATTTATATCCGGTAACTAATGAACGTGTGGCATTTTCTATTCTAGTTTAACCGTTAGTAAGTTAAATACTATAATACGAGTAGTACTTAAACAGTAGGCGTATGATTATGTTAAGTCAGATATGTGCTAGAGTTTTTTTAGAATAACTTTTTTGAAGGTTTTTGTGATCACTCGTCAGTGCTTGCCTTTGAGGTGTTCCGGTTTGGAGGATAAAATAGCCGTTAAAATAACTTTTGCTAACATCCTGGTCTTAGGTTTGCAACGCACCATTGCCACATTTGGTGTCTCGTGGCGGCGTGAATGTTGCACCATCAGGAAATCCACCTGCTTGTTTGCCTTGCAATACCATAAAAAAAACTTAAATAAAATACACAGCACAACGTGTATTTTGGCCGAGAAGCACCTGACGTTCGAATTAAATTAGGTCCGTAAGGTACAATTTTATGAGTTCAAATCATCACTAGCTGCCCTTTTATACATTCTTTCCTTCTACATATATAGATTTTAACAAGTTGTAGTAACTAGGTAACTAACTATTATAGTAGGTAAGTAACTTAGGTAAGTAACTATTTTCACAAGTTATAGTAAAAACAAAAAGAAAATTGGGTTTTTCCAATTTTCTAATAAAAAAGTGTTGCTTGGGGTTGGATATCTGCCCGGTTGGCGTTAAGCTTGCCACCTGTCATTGTGGGACTTAGTGACTTTGGCTAGTCATGGGTGCCCTGGTTGGACCTCTGCCTACCACTTCGGAGACATGGGCGTGAAGATACTTTTTATAGTAACTACGGCTATGACGCAAACTTCAGTTATCAGTATACTAACGACAATATGCGTATTAACGAAAAATAAAATACTAACAATAATAAGGTTTCCATGCGAAATACAAAGACGGGAACTAACAAAAAGTTTTGTCACGCGAGAAAGTTATATGCGTATTAACTGAAGCCGAATCGGAAAAGTATTCTTATCCTGTACTGGTTTTAGTATAAACATAGTTTTATTTCTTTTTCTCAGAAAAATTAGTCATTATTATGTCATATAAAATTTAAAAACTCCAGATTTTAAATATCGCAATTAAGTTTTTTTATTTAAATCGACTTGATGGTCAGTTCATTTATTAATATTGACTATTTAAAAAAATAGTCTCAGAGTTCATTGTACGCTAATAATAGATATAAAGCTACTATATATTTAAGCAACATGTATTTCTCTTTTAAATCACTACATAGTATAAAACAAAAGTCGTTTTTTCTGTCCCTCTGTCCCTTTGTATGGTTAAATTTTTAAAACAACGGAACGAATTTTGAACCGAACGAAAACGGTTTTTTTATTAGTTAAAGTGATTGAAGAGAAAGGTTTATGTGTATATTTTAAACCCGTGCAAAGCCGGAGCGAGCTGCTAGTATTTCATAAACCAAGCATTTCGATTCTAATTTACGAATCCCATACTTTTGCATCACATAAGAATCTTGAACAATAATAATTGATTTAAAGCTCTAAAAGGCACGTATCAGCGCCAGCTGTCTTGAAATCCATAACGAATTTATTCTGAAGAATACAAGAGGAGTGCAATCCACACTCAAAGGCGTTAATAAACCGAGAAGTGGAACGCTCTGGGTGTGGTTAAATCCATCTGCAATACTGCTGGATTGTTAAGCAATTTTGATATTCTTGACGTCTTTTATATGACAAAATTATAGATAACGAATTCTAAGAACTTTAATTGTGGTGAATTCAGACAGTTGCACCAAAGCTACTACTACTGGAGGTTACGCTCCTAATTAATGTCATTTCTAAATAATACTTTCCAAATAATAAAAAAATAAAAATAATTTCTAGTATACTGACCTATCTTTTTATTGAGAATATGTATCATCTGCTATACTGCTGGATTGCTAGGCAATTTTAATATTCTTGACGTTAAGTTTATGACAAACTTGTAGATAACGAATTCTAAGAACGTTAATTTTGGTGAATTCAGGCAGTTGCCCCCATAAAGCTACTACTACTGGAGGTTACGCTCCTAATTAATGTCACTAGTGGTCGCCCGTTTAATAAATTTTATTTTTTATTTTATAATAAATTTTAATATCTTGTTGAGAAGAACGCCATCTTCATTTCTCAAGACCATTTATTTTGTTTCCAAAATTTTTAGTGCGCCATCAGAGATCTTTTATCTTTATCATCAATATATTTGTTTGTGTGTGTCAAATGCGTGGTAATGTGGGTAATGATTTATTTATTGTTTTAATGTACTTTGTAAGCATTATTATTGAAAAATATTAGCGTTCTGCACTTCTCCTACTTATAAACTATGAGTGTGCCAAATTTTATGCTCCTGCGTCTGCGCAATTGTCGTGAAAAGGGGTGCAAAATTTTGGCATCTCGTATTAATATATAGATTTCCAAATACTACTGTCTCACTCTAGTACACTAACCTCTCCTTCTGAGATTCTTTTGATTTCATAATCAATTAACAATCCTACCTTGGCGTTTAAATTCGTTTAACTTGTAAAGGGATTATTACCCAGGAATATTTCTTTACATTATCTTATAGATTTGGTACGTTTGATTTCTCCACAAACTGAACCATCGCTTTTTTATTTATTCTATTATGCATTAAGCAGACAAACAAAAAACTATATTATGTGTAAGTATACCTGTTAGAGTAGGTACTGAAGTCCATAAGAGGCATTAGACATAACTTTTTGAGTCTTAAATTTACTACAAATAACAAAGCTGAAATTATTCAATTTACCTAAACGTTGAGAAAAAATATAAATTTTTAAGAACACTGTGTTCCATTATATGGAATTTCAAACAAACGAATTTTCGCTTATAAAAAAGATGCTTTAATTTAAAACATGAGATAAAAATATTGTTTTAACTTTATTTAAAGGTTTTTGTGACATGTTTTATTTTAAAATAAATATTAATAAGACAATGCACTATGTATCTAATTATGCTACGACCATAATAAGTTTTGGCTCTTGTAGTTAATAACATTTGTCGACCATTAAATATAATAACTAATTAAACTGTTCTTAAATTTCTATCTATGTTCTACAATGTCTTTAGAAAAAAATAACTGGTTAAGATCGCTTTGGTTGGTGAAAGAAAGAAAGAGCATGAAAGTAGGATAATAATAATAATAATAAATCATCTTTATTTCACATAAACCTACAAGAGGCACTTGTGACGGGTCTATATAATAATAAATCTAGCACCGGATCGGAACGCGGCCGCACACTGAGAAGATCAGGCAAGAAACTCAGCGGGCTTGTCTTTTTTTTCTTACTTTAAAATTGATTTACAATAATTTATGTAATGATACAATATATTTTATAAGAGATTGGCATGAGGAGCAACTAATCCCAAGCAGTCTTATCTGTTAAATATTCAGCAATGTTATAATAACCTTTTTGATTTAATTTACATTTAACAGATTTCTTAAATTTATTAATAGGAAGTTCTTTCATATAAGTGGGAAGTTTATTGTAGAACTTTATACATAAGCCCATGAACGAATTACTTACTCTGTGGAGACGAGACACATGCACAGCAAGATTATTTTTATTCCTAGTATTGACACAGTGTATATCACAATTTTTTTTAAATGAACTTGAATTTCTGTGAACATACATTAAATTTTCAAAGATGTACTGGGATGCTACAGTTAGAATTTTGATTTCTTTGAATTTTTCTCTCAGGGAAACTCTTGGACCTAGGTTATAAATTGCCCTTATGGCTCTCTTTTGTAAAATAAATATAGTATTGACTTCGGCAGAACTCCCCCAGAGAAGAATTCCATACGACATGATGCTGTGAAAATAACTAAAATAAACCATCCTAGCGGTTTCAACATCAGTCAATTGTCTCATTTTTTTAACAGCATACGCTGCTGAGATGTTTATCAATGTGTGGGCCCCATTGCAATTTCTTATCAATTGTTATTCCTAAAAAATACGGTCTAAATGAGAGCACTACGGAAAATCTGTGGTGTAACGTTCGCTGACCGCATTCGTAACAGTTAGATCCAAGAAAGAGTTGGATTGAAAGATAGTGTTGGCGTTAATGCGAAAGGGCATGCTTCGCTGGTTCGGTCATGTGGAAAGAATGACAGATGAAAGATTGACAAAGCAGATATACAATGCAAATGTAGATGGATGTAGGTACTCGGGGAAACCAAAGCTGACATTCCACGATCAGATCAATCGGATATTATCCGAGGGTGGTGTCAACAGTTTCTGAAACCGGAGTGTTTGTATGAAAGGGGTAATGAATGTAAAGGAAGCTAGACAGGTTTTTCAAGATTGTGAGGTCTGGCACTCGATACTCTCTGTCTACCCCGTAAGGGACTTGGCTTGAAGATATGTATGTGTGTTTATGTGACAATAGCGCCTTTTGTGTACTACTAACAGCTATTAATTTGCACTGTCAATAATGTTTATTCACCGTAGTAAATTGTAGCGAAAAAAATAAGCTTAAAAAATAACATTCTTTTTCTTAGACTAATACCACAAAGTAACTTTCATATTAGGTTTTCAAACCTAATAGCTAGTAACCACATTAAGACATACTTTATTCGCATTAAAGAAATATCTGTTTGATATGAAAGGTTCCATTATATTAAGGCATACCATTTTATTAACTTCTTTCTGTATAATCTCAAAGGAGGAATTAATGTCGAATGAAAGTTATTAGCAATAATTTATAGATAACGAGAGTATCTTCACGCCCATATCCCGAAGTGCTAGGCAGAGGCACAACCAGTGCTCCCACGACTAGCCTAAGACACTAAATCTCAGAATGCGATAAGTGGCGATTCACGCCGAAAGGCAGCGTATAATAATATTCTTTCTTTCTTTCTATGTTTCTTATTTTTGACCTTTTTCAAAAAGTACTGTTCAAAATCGCGAAATAATGTTTTTTTATGTTTTTGTTTAATACCTAATCAAAAAACTATTTCCGAAAAATCTTATTTAAAATTTAGAAACTTTAACTAAAATCAAAACTCAACACATGAAAATTAAATATTTTTGTAAAAATTTTGGCCAGAAAGGAGCGACTATGAAATATCTTTTTTTTCTTCTTTGTCTTGGTCCATCCAATTATTTTTATTGATTAAAATAAGTCTGTCCATGAGACTATTTTTAAGTTTTGAAACCTAGTTTAAAAAGTAGTAAGCTACTTTTAAGGTGATGTACCTATATGTAATCATATAAATTCAAAGTCATTAATAACTTTAAAGGTTATTTTGTCAGACTACATACATACAACGAGTAACCCGATCTGGGGATCGAACCTGGGACCACAGAGCCGACAAGCCACAGAACAGACAAATAAAATTATATATTAATAAATTAAAAGGTAAAAATTTGGTCTCCTTTCCTCGAATAAATCGCTGAACAGGTTTGTAATCAAGCACGTCGCACGCTTCCGTTCGTGCAATTTCGCGTATCACAAGTGGTACGTACGTACATATAGGTAGGTATTACATAATATAAATCAATGGTATATCTATGCCTGTAGACATACCACTGATAATTCTTGATTTTTTCAGTTTTTTTATTATGATATTGGAATGCAAACAAGCAGACGGATTTCCTGATGGTAAGAAATTCACGGAGCCTGGAGACACCAAAGATGGTAATGGTGCGTTGCCAACCTGAGGACTGGATGTTGGCCTCGAGCAAAAGTAAGTTTACCGGCTACCTTACCCTCCAAACTGAAACACGTCGTGACGTTATGGGGGCAGGAATAGGTAAAGGATTGGTACAAATCTGGATGAGTATCTGTGGAACTCTACCACCTAGTTAGTTCAGATATTTTTTAACTTATTATTCAGGTTTTCTCTAAAACATTTTCAATTTCTCTGAAATATAAAAAGCGTGAGGTGTCTATTATTGTTTTTATCGCCCACTTGAACCGTCTATAAAATAAACTAGGACTTGTACATAGCTTATTCTTAGATATATGTAGTCTAGTCACGCTAAAATCTTCGGTGTGAAGTACTATCTAGTTCCACACGTAAATTGTTTATAGGTTATATTGCGCAACTTATATTTACAACAGTCGAAGTTTTCATACATATTCCGCAGTGAACATAACATTTAGAGATAAGTTATTACAATGAAGCATACATCTATCAATCTATCTTTTTTTTTCATGTTATGATGTGTGTTATGTCTCTCATGATGGTAAGAGATAACCGTAGCCTAAAGACACCACAGACGTTATATGTGCGCCGCTGTCCTGTGGCGTTAGCTTTAGGCCTATTCACCATTAAGCCTATTCCCCTACATCATTTATAGCATAAGGTGCTACAACTGTCCGCGGCTATTCCCTCGTATGAAAGAAGTTTAGCTTTTCCGGTGCTACCTAACTATATCAATACACAAAAAATATATCATCCTTTATAAAAAAAAACAATGAAACACACTTTTGTATTTTACCCCACATTATTAAAGGTCTATTGTGTAAAAATAGCATCTTCCTATTTGCTAAGCTCGTAAGAGGCAAGCAAAAATTAAATGGGTCATTAACAACAAGAATCCTGGTGGTAAAGAGCTGTACTCGAACTCGTCTACCCAGAAATCCATAAACTTGTATGAGTAGGAATTAGTTAGTATGTAGATACTAGTTGATTGAGTCGCCCTAGTCGGACCTCAATCATTACCTACTACTACTGCCGCAATGCCAATTATAGTCGCCACTGTAATGTTCTGTCATCATACTCGATTCAGCAGCACAAGGAAGCATTTTCACGTCCATATCTACGAAGAGGTAGGCAGAGGCACAACCAGGCACCCACGACTAGCCGAAGACACTTTATTTTATATTGTATAAAAGTTATTTGTACATTTTAAGTTCTCATTTAATTAAAATACCCTGGTTAGATAACATATACACAAAATTTTTGAATTATGTAAAACTTTTTCTACAACTAAGAAATGTATTTCATCTGACATACCTTCAAATCCTTACATTCAAATCTTTTTTGCAGCCTTCTTAAACAAAAGTATGAATGATTTTGTTTAAATAATAAAATATCTTTAAAGTTATCTACTATTTTTTCAATACATAGACGCTTCAAAATAATTTAAGGTAACACATAAAAAACGCAAATAATGTTATGCTTATAAATAAAATTTATCAACGTAACATTATTTGGTAAGATAAACGAATGACATAATAATAATAAAAGTAAGTAAAAAACAAAAATAAAACATACTTTACACTTCCTTTAATAAATTTATCATGAATTTAATTAAAGCAAAATTAGTTTATTAATGGTTATTGCTTCTAAAAATGCAGGAATGAGCAAACCAGAACGAAACCGTTAGAATTTACAAGGACCATTATTTATTTTGTCATTTATGTGTATCAAAAGCTTTCTATTTAATTGGATACAGAAGTTAAACGCTGGGAGTCACTTTATCAAGGTGAATATTTTGTTAAGTCCTTTTTCTCTGAACGAAAGCTTTTGTTAGCATTTTCTTTCTCTAATTAGTTTTAAATTTTATGATAGCTTCGTTGATTCTGAAATAAATGTAAAACGAACTGATGATACATCCTTAAATCAACATGTAATATTTAGGATTTAAAGGTTTCCAAAAGATTTCTATTAGGACTTTTTAATGACAATATGTTTGGATTTAAATTATATTTTTATGAAAAACATGCCTTTGCCAACTTTAATTAGTTTTATGATATTGGAAGGCAAAAAAGGGAACGGATTTTCTGATGGTAAGAAACTCACGTGGTAATGTTGCGTTGCCACCCTTAGGCCGGGATCTTAGGCCTCGAGCAAAAATAAGTTTGCTGGCTACCTTATCCGTCGAACCGGAACATGTCAACGGCAAGCACTGACGTTACAGCGGCAGGAATATGTAAGACGCTGGTACCAATCCAGGTGAGTCGCTGCAGAACTCTACCACCCATTTAGTAGTAGCTGTTCTTAAAAGAATTAGGTATATATATACATATTGCGGTTTGAACATATTGAATATATGCGATACTTGTAGGTCATGATGGGGTGTTTAGAAAGGTGTTAATGTCTAGAAAATCACGCTTCGTTTTGCCTAAATTTGATTAAACTTGCTTCTACCTTCTTAAAATTTAATGATAAAAAAGAGACAGGATATTTTTATTCACATCTAATAAACAAGCCATAACATATTTTCCACGTCTTTTAATCGGGGTGTAGACTAAATGTGTGTAGAAATGTTGCGCGTAAACGAATGTTTGATGCGCGCGGATGACGCGCCAATAACGTATATGAGAGGAAGTTTACTTACTAGAAGCTCCACAGCTAAACAACACTATGATATTAAATCTTCCCAAGTAGGTACACCGGATGTTCGCTGTCTATGCGTTGCATTTTTTCAATATTTTATTAGACAAAATACAACCACGCGAAAATGTTGACAACCTCTGTTTTGTTTGTTCCAGTATCCAGTAATATAAATACAATAAAAGGATTTTTCCTTGACGAAGGTGGGACACAGAGGTGTTAAGTGTACTTAAATGGTACCCAAAGTTGCGACGTTTCTAACTGAAAGTAATCTTCAAAGGTAGGTTTAATACAATAAGTAAATGTCTGAAACTAATTACTCAACGAATATGTACTTTATTAAAAATAAACGCTCTGAAAAAAAATCAAAGCACTACCTATATATCTTTATATAAATGGTCGTATAACTTAAATATATAAATTTTTGTAGTAATCTAAACTAATAAAAAGCATAACAGTGTAATTTTTTTGTGTTTTTTTTAAAGTAAAATATAAAGTGTAAGTATTTTTACGCCCGTATCTTTGAAGAAATAGGCAGAGTCACTACCGCCGAAGGTACTAATTACACTATTGACTATGCTGTGCCACCTTCCGCATGTCATTGGTTGTACCTGCCTGTATCTTCGGGGATACAAACGTGAAAATACTTTTTCGCACACACCGTGATATATGGCAAACCTTGCGCCAACCTAACACTTAATCAATCCCAAGCATCGCAGTTGTTTTTACTAGAAAATTGTGAAAGCCCACTTTTAGTTACCGGTTTCAAGAACCTAAAATCTCATTTAGCCAGTGCCAAAAACTTACTACCGGACTATAGCGGCTGAATTTCCTAAAAGTATCTAATTGAAAAAAAAAAACACATTTTGTGTTGCACAACCCAGGAATCGAAGCCGCGTTCTTAAGTAGTTAACGCCAACACTGAACAACTAGAAAACAGAGGCAATAATACATTTTATAATAGTCGTACATTATATGACTCCATTAACTATTATATATTATACTAGTGACCCATCTCGGCTTCGCACGGTTAGGAAATATACCTACATACTTCGTCGTCAACCACTTTACTATTAAAAAAACCAGATCAAAATCCGTTGCGTAGTTTTGAAGATTTAAGCATACACAGAGATATAGGGAACATACAGCATACATACAGAGGAAGCGAATTTGTTTCATACTATGTAGTGAAACCTATTAACAAACGGAGGGGAACATAACAAAATAATAACACAAAACTAATGAAAGGTTTCAGAACACTTTGGTCATAATATTTCAAATAGCATAAACTTTGTAACTTGAAATATATTATTATCGTATGCCCATTATAGACAATAAGTCATAATCAGAATCCAATAGTGAACACGAACAACCAAATAACGGAAATTGAATGTTTCGTATGGGGCATTAAGCGGATTTATGATTTACTGTACAAATGTAATTTAATTTGAATTTATAGTAAAAGGTCAGTTCCATTCCAATATTGTGTTTCATACCAATACTCTATTCCATACCTATTAGTTACTTAACATTTTCAGTTGCAAATAGCGTGTTATTTAAGTAATTTATGGTACACACTAACACCACGTACATTTTGCAATATTATGGTTTTAATTAAAATAATGGGCGATTAAATTTTAGTCAACTAAAAACTTATTTAAAGGGTTAAAACAACTTAATTATCTAGTAGGAAATTACTTTAAAAAGTTTTTTCTTATTTTTTTTTTTAAATTATATTTGAACACTGCTGATTTTGTAACGTCGGTTGTCGTTTTTGTTTTTTTTATGTATGCAGGATTATGTAGTTGGTAAATTTACGAGATTCATCAATTTTTAAGTGAGTAATAGCTAAGCATAACTTAACATACAACTGTTAAGCAACTTTGGAATGTCGATTTCGTGCAAATTGGAAATTGAGTCGGATATGTCATTTAAGGTACTCTTGTATACAATACTAGCGGATTATTAACGTTTAGTTAGAAACATAATGAATTCAATAAAACAACTTATTATTTATTAACTAAATGTTAATAAATAGCTAGTATAATTATTGTGGTCAAGAGTACACATATGACGTATCCAATTCCAATTTGCATGAAATTGAGATACAAGAGTAACTCTACCGTTCCGCACGTCCAAGAAGAGCAGGTGGAAGACATTTTATTGGCTTTGTACTAGCCGGCCCGGCGGATTTCATATCGCTTGATATTACCAATTGACTACATCAGCTTGTATGGAAAAAAATAAAGTGTTATTTTCCCTGCAGTTTTCCCGATTTTTATCTTCATTTCATCACAAAAAAAGGATTAAAAAATAATTAGTGAAACTGTTCCATTCGTCGACACGTGGTGCGACGACCAATGGAAATCAAGATTCATTTTTATATAGGTATACTCAACTGGCATATCTGTATAAAAATTAGTTTTTTATTTTAATTTTTAGAGATTATTATAGTAGACAAATAGAATAAGAGTAGGTCAATCTTATCACTTAGGGGGATAAAATATGGATAAAAACCACACAATTTAATCAAACCACTTCATCTGTTTTGTAGAAAAGAGTTTTACTGTGACACCATTTTTGATTTAAATAGATAGAAATAGGTATTTGTATTTTAATACGAAAAAATATCGATGCAAACATTTGCTGCTAATTTGTTTTCTATTCAAAAAAAGTTAATGAATATTTAATAAATTTAGCATGTGCATCTTGCACACTAACATTTTTTTCGTAAAAGAAGACACCAAAGTCGTGTATAGGTAATAAGAAATATGACCTAGGTCCTAAAAGTGAGCACTTTTCTCCCTCTGCGTCAAACGAAGTTGCCAACTTCTGACTCCGTCGGGTAGAAGAATAGTGTGCAAACCTCGGGTAGTAAGGTAAACGGCATCAGATCATATGTTTGTCAAACAATTAGTTGGGATCTCATACTTCTATTATTTTCCTGCTCTCGGGATCTAAAATAAAAAAATCGAATTTTTTCTATAAATCCTAAATACAAAATTGACAATATAGGTAAAACACTTGTTCAAAACACCTACTTTTTTTAATATTTCTGGCGTCAATGATTTATCTACGATTCTATATTTTGTCCTGGCTAGATTTCACAATAATTGTGTCTTGTTGCTTGGATAAGGTTTTTTGTTATTTATTTTATTATACACAAATAAAAAATTAAAATAAGCTTATTTCATACATAGTCTATATCTGTGTTAGTATGTTGTTACAAAATTAAAAGAAACATAAAATGTTATCTAGTAATTACTGGACAACTTACACAAATTGAATCTAACCCCAAAGTAAGCAAATTATATGCTTGTGTTATGGGTGTTAGTCAACGATACTAATACATAGAAATACTTAAATGGATACCAGAATAAATTTAATAAACACCCAGACCCGGAAATGCCGACATCTAAATGTTCATCACACAAATGTCTGCCCCCGTCGGGAATCGAACCCGAGCCTCGCGGTAAGTCGATGTGGTTAGGCGTATACGCTAGCCACTCGACCAACACGGCGGTCAAACATATTTCCATAAAAATACGTCCAAATAAGAAAATATCGCGATCAAACTTTTCACTAACATTTGGTATAATAAAAGCTTGTCTACTAATTAAGTGCTTATTGAGTTTGTCCAAACTAAATAATTGGATCGTAAAGGTTTGCTTGTTTTACATTGTTTCACAAATAATTTGGTATTTTAGTGCCAAAAAGCTAATTAGCCTGGCTACGACGGCCAGGAAAATAAGCATACCGACGCCAGATTCATGAGGGGTGCGGTTGTGTTAACTTTTATGATATCTCGTTTAAAAGTGTGTCGTTTAAATTAGTTGGCCTTATACATCTTTAATAAGTGTGCTTTTACGGTAATGACTTCCAGAATAATGTCATTTCATGTGGATTTTTCGTGAGGCATAATAAACATATTACACGTTTCGGGTGCTCAGTATTCATCGCCCTATTAAAGTTAATAGGCAGCAGTCGTTAAAATGTGTTTTATTAGTTTATTTTTCTATGCTTTTATTAAATGTAGATATATATAAAAGAAAGTCGGGTTTGTTACAACAGTTATAACTGGAGATCTGCAGGACCAATTTTCATGATTTTTGATTTGTTGGATTTGTCTTCGCCCCGAATAGCAGAATACACCTTAAAAACAATAAAACATTATGAAAGATGAATCGAAATCGTGATAGTTAAACCGATAAGGCTGAAAATTGATGGAGAGGTAGCTTAGAACCGGGAGAAGGACATGGTGTACATGTTATCCCTTACAACAGCGAGGAAACCAGGAAAAACGACATTTAAATTTTTCCCATACAATCTGAACGGGCGGTACGAAGTTCGCCGGAACTGCTAGTCAAATATAAGGAGATGTACGAATGAATTACGGCTAGCGCTTATGGTTTTGTTCACTTTATCATTTGTCAATGTCAACTTACACATCAAACGTCATAGACCAACAAACATGTTCGGGTTCGATTTCCGAGAATATTTATTAGGGGGTATTTGTCTGATAAGCATCGAAATGTCTATACCTAGTCTTGCCATAAATATTGTAATAAAGAAAAAAAATATTTTTTTAACTGCAAATAACATATATTACTTTTACAGTGTGTTAGTTTAATACATAA
>NJDD01003090.1:52895-71670 GCA_002245505.1 Calephelis nemesis
TTATGTATTAAACTAACACACTGTAAAAGTAATATATGTTATTTGCAGTTAAAAAAATATTTTTTTTCTTTATTACAATATTTATGGCAAGACTAGGTATATGGTGTAGATCAATCAGAAATTTCAAATCCTTAGCTGTTCAAATAATGAACTATGATTGATGAAGCTAACTTTTAGGTCACATATTGTGAAGGTAAACAAAAATGCGATGGCCATTAGGAAGGTCATCAACCCTATCAACAGAAAATAAAGGTTTGTAAACAAATTCTAATACTTATTGTGACTTATTTGAAGGCCAAAGGTTGTACAAAACTAACTAATAGAAAAATATAAAGATTCCAGATAAAAGTGCTGCTAGCTGATGTCAATGCGTGTGTTGGAGCCGATTTCAACCTGATAATGATAACTCACTGAGCCATCCGTGTCCCTCGCGCAGTGGAAGTTTTACGAAGGAAATAAGGTGACGGGAAAGGAATATGTAATTAATAATTGAGTACCTGGATGACCGAGCTTTGTTCGGTATTTTTTTTTTGTTTTTTTATAAACTGTGTTTTTTGGAAATTATATTTAAGTACGAATTACACAATTAGTCTAACCTCAAAGCAAACAATCATTGACTTCGTTACTTAACAACGGACTTCGTTACTTTACAACGCCATCTGCTGGAACTTTAATGATTCGCCAAAAACTAGTATTATTATTCGCCAATAGATGTCAGGAAGAGTCATAATAAATTGGAACTACTCAAACGCCTCCTATTTGTTAAAAAAGTAAGTTTAAGTCAATAAAACACGAATATGACATTTTCTAAAAATGATTCCTAGCTAGATCGATTTATCGCCCCCGAAACCCCCTTTATACTAAATTTCATGAAAATCGTTGGAGCCAATTCCGAGATTCCAATTATATATACAACAATTGCTCGTTTAAAGGTATAAGATTACTCTCATGCGGATCCCGATGTCCGAAGATGGTTGACGGCCTGTAGTCCACCGATGATACTCAGGCGTGATGTTATCTCCTGTTTCATCATCACGTCCGATAAGTTGTCACGATACACATTTACATCCGAATTTATGTAGTATTGTCCAACTAATCGTACTGGTTGCCAGAAGTAATTTAATTATATTATTAAACGCCGTATAACCGATAATCACACTGATATGAAATCCGATTGAATTGGATTTAATTTCCACACAGACATCGACTCTCAGCTGTTCCGTATCATGGCGCGCAATTGACAGCTACAGTGGCGACACCGATTCGACATTTGACACTGACAGGTTCAAGATGCAAAATATACCAAACAGCATGTTTAATAATTATTTATTTTTCTCGTGATGATCTCCTGTGTAGCAAACACCACCTGTGCCATGACTGTGCCATATTTTGGTCCAAAAGGTAGGGTAGTAGATAGACCTAAACAATAATGATTGGTCTAATAATCCTGGTTACAAGACAGACACCGGCTAATAACTTACAACTAGGAGAGCCTTGTACTCAATAATTATCTTATTACTTACAAAAGTATAAAAATTGATTCGATATTGTAAACAATAGTATCATGATACTAGCTGACCCAGCAAACTTGGTATCGCTTGACATAAATGCTTAGACAGTAGCGCAGTCTGTCGGATTCGAAGTGAAACATTCTAAAATCAACAACTACTTATTATTAAAAAAATAATAAAAAAAAACATTTTCCAGTGGACCAAATTGTGAATCTAAACCATTCTCAAATTCCCTAGAACACATACAAAAAGTTTCATCGACATCGGTCCAGTCGTCTAGAAGGAGTTCAGTGACATACACACTCACAGAAGAATTATATATAGTAAAATTTCACTGTAGCTAACAATTCTAGTCATCGTCACCTGAATATCAAATAATCCAAGGAGTCCAGCTGAGCGGTGATACGAATTTAGTGAATATTTTCAAAATGTTAAAAACCTACCAGTGCACCCACGACTGGTGTCCGTTGCCTGCCTCGTTGGTGCCCGACTTTTCGAAGACACTAAGTTCCACAATGTGATAGGTGGCAAGCCTATCGCCAACATATATACCTAGCATATATCCAATCCCGAGCAACATTTTTTTATTAGAAAATTTGGAAAAAATAATTTTCTTTTTGTTGCCAGACCCAGGATTCGAACACGAGTCCTCATGTAGTCAAGTCCAACACCTGAACACAGAGACGATTTTTAAAATGTACAGTGACGTAATATAATATAAGCGATTCAAAGATGTTATAAACATTCAAACAGATGATCAAAGCGCTTTCTACAATTTAAACCATTTTAATTTATAACTAGTTGTTACACGCGACTTCGCCCGCGTAGGCTAGTTTATCAAGTAGCTCTCCAATGTTGAACAAGATTTTTTTAAATATTATGTCCCATTTTTTGTCTGACCATTTTTGCGTAAAAACGGTACACACGGTTTTTTATAATTTTACTTCTTTTAAATAGATGGAATATGAAGTCGTCTCTACAGTTTTATCTGCACTTCTGCAATTCCTATGAAATTCAACTGTACCTACCCACAGACAGAGAAGGCTCAAACTGAAGAATTTTTAGTTTCCAAAACTAACAACAGCTAAATTGTCATGATCAACGAGCATCATTGTAATTTCGTATTTACGAAAAAATAAATAAATACCCCTGGACAAATCACACAAATTGAATCTAACCCCAAAGTAAGCAAATTATATGATTGTGTTATGGGTGTTAGTCAAAGATACTAATACATAGAAATACTTAAATACATAACAGAATAAATTTAATAAACACCCAGACCCGGAAATGCAGACATCTAAATGTTCCTCACACAAATGCCTGCCCCCGTTAGGAACCGAACCCGAGCCTCGCGATTAGTCAGTGTAGTTAGGCGTGTACGCTAGCCACTCGACCAACGAGGCGGTCAAAATACATAATGACAATAAAATATGTTCAAAATAAAATAATACATAATGAAGATCATCAAACCAATGGTGGAAATAATTGAATGTAATAGTTAAATTTACATAGATTGCAAAAAATTAAAGTTTACAATTCCTAATACATGTCATGTTATTTCTTAGCAACTCCTTGTCTTATAAAAATAGAGCTTTTTTTGTAAACTGCGCCAGCAGTGATGTCAGATTTATGCAGGTAGTATAAACCTAATATATATTGTAAACAAAAGTTCAATAATATATTGAGACGAATATATTGCAAGTGGGTACGTGTATAGCAGTTAGTTAATGGTGGGCTGGAAATACTTGTGGGCTGCAGTCACGCCTCCCGACGGCCCGGCACCGCGAGTTCCATTCCAAGAACTTTCTAATAGTTCTGCGACTTCGTTTCACGGTATCGTCTAACATAAGCTGATTTTTCCCTGTAAAATTTTAATTAAGAATCGATTCCTTCTGTAAAAGCTAATGCTGCATGCTATAAAGCGTTTTAACTCTTTTAAGCCTTAACTTATTCATTGGCAAACAAAAAGAAACAGCTTTCCTCGTTCCAACATTACATTTTCGCAAGAAGCTGTTCTTAATTTTATTTTACAATTTTACACGTAACGCCTTTTTTATTATTGTAAAGTTGCAAATTTATCAATAACAAAAGACAAAACGAAGTCTCAAATATATTTTTTGACAAAGAGCATATGAGTACCAAGAATATAAATTTTTAAGTTACATACATACATAAATTCACGCCAAGTCCCTTGCGGGGTAGGCAGAGAGGATCGAGTGCGAGACCTCGTGATCCTCGTGAGCTGACAACCCTGTCTGGCTTCCTTCACATTTCCTTTCCTTTTCATTCAAACACGCCGGTTTCGGAGACTCTTAACACGACCCTCGGATAATATCCGAGTGATCTGATTGATGACTGTCAACCTTGGTCTCCCCAGGTACCTACATCCATACAGTTACGTTAACAACTTAACCGGAACAAAAGAACGGCGACCAACTAAATTCGGGCAGTTGGCAAATTCGGATAGTCTGACAGACTGATGTCATTCATCTTTAACCAACTTCAGAAATGGGCGAGGTTTGCAATCATTCGGTCTTTTCGGTCTTTTTTTAGAAAGATAGGTAATCATTCTGAAGTAATACTGTGGTTTCGTTTAAAATTAAAAAGAATGGATTGTTAAATCTATTTCAAAATCTATTGGTAGGATTTTGGTAACATTTATGCAGACTATTTCGGAATAAATTGATATTTTTCGAAAAAAAAAAATTAAATCACGTCGCGATTCGTAATAAAATAGTCGGAGTCATCTTTCGCAGTTTTACTTCACATAATTATAATAACTGTGCTCTTATCATTACATAGTATAAAACAAAGTCGTTTTCTCTGTCTCTATGTCCCTTTTTATGCTTAAATATTTAAAACTAGGCAACAGATTTTGATGTGTTTTTTTTAATAGATAAAGTGATTGAAGAGGAATATTTATATGTATCTTTCAAAACCGTGCAAAGCCGGGGCGGGTCGTTAGTATACATATAAAAGAGAAATATAACCTCGATGAATGAATGTCTGTTTGTTTTTAGAGTTAGGTTCATACTTCAGTCACGTTTTATTGATATTGTTTTTACGTAGAAGCCCATCTAAAAATAACGTCAATTTTATTACGGTACGAATTACTTTTATGCACGGTTATTTTAAAATCACAAGTCAAATTTTGTAGGCTTTGGATATGGACACAAAACATAAAGGGAAAAAAAGTATCTTCACGCCCACATCCAGAGAGGTAGGCAGAGGCACAACCAGAACACCCACGACTTGGCGAAGACACTAAGTCCTAAATTGTGATAGGTGGAAAGCCTATCGCCAACCGGGCACATATCTAACCCAGAGCAGCATTTTTCATTAGAAATTTGGTAGAACCACATTTCCTTTTTGTTTCGCGACCCCGGAATTGAACCCGGGAAAATATATTTGTGTGATATTGATGACTCAATTCTTTCAAGAACGACATATCAAGTTTTGATTTTTTTTGTAGACCAAAACAAAACTTTTCTAGGGCAAATCAAATTCAAGAAATGCAGAAGTTTTTGAGATAGTGGTGGTGATCCTACTGAGAATAAACTAAACTTAGTCATACTGTTTACCACTAATTAAACTTATTTAGATGTACGCTATCTTTTTCATGTGAAACGAAAATAAAAAAAAATGAAACAATTCAAACATGTGAAATTAGTCCAAGTGTAATAAAATAAGTTCATGAAGATTTTAGTCAATTTATTCTGAATTATAAATTAAAACTCTGTAGAAATAGCGCTTACGAATTGACAGCACTAAGTGTTTTATCTCTTTCTATTCCTCAGGTTTGAAGAAGATAGCGATAATTTAAAATTAGTTTTGTATCACTATTGCATTTCTAACTAATAACGAATAAGTTTCACTCAATGCAACTTTAAAACGTAGTAAAAAATTTGCTAATTTACTAAACAAAATAAAAAGAAACTATATACAAATCTATAAAAAAAACAAATAACTGTTAGCTAAAATGATACAGTCTAATATTTAATCAAATATCACATCTGTAGCTTGTTATATTACAGAAGGGATATTGTGCAAGTGCGTTTATTGGGAACTAGCTTCCCGCCCCGCCTTCGCACTTGTATAAATTAAACATTGAAAACCTTCCTCTTCAATTACTTTATCTATAAAAAAAACCGCATCAAACTCCGTTGCGTAGTTTTAAAAATTTGATCATACATAGGGACAGAGGAAACGACTTTATTTTATACTATGTAATGATAAATAAAATAGCAAAGACGAAAAATTCGTTTTATATTTTTTTTTTAATTTTATACTTGTTTCGACCTAATTGGACAAGCCATGAAACTTTCAAGGTAACATTATTGAAGTGAAACTTCTTTATCGGGATTGGAAAAAATTTAGTGTAACATTTTTTCGTTACGCATCACATTTTACCGTTACGCGCCATCTTTGTTGTTATCCCTACCACGCGTGATTCGAAGTGTACTTTCTCCAGCGGAGTAGGGATTGGCAATAAACTTTATTTAACCAATTTCTGTAAAGCTGCATATAGTAAATTATTTTTTGAGAAATAACGTCAGAAAGAAGTTTCACTTCTTCACTTCTTACGAGTGTACGCTAGTACACGCACACATTTTTTTTGTATTGAATTTCGTCGGCGTATTACAAATTAGTAACTTTATATTTTAAAAAGCTTTGTACAATCCTCTTCCGCCTTATATTTGATGTTAATTAATATTTTCAAGTTTCAATGGCTTTTGTGAAATATTCCAGCAACCAATATTTTGTAAAATTTGTCAGAAATATTTTATATGCACGCGAAAACTGCAACCATATTACTCGTGATACACAACTGACAACTTAATTAAATTGTTTATTGAATAGAGTTCAGTGTTCGTTCACGATTTTTTTAAATAAGAAATCAATACGTATTTTGAAACAACGAAAAAAGATTTCCATGTTGTATTTAGAAAATTTTGTATTGTATTGCTAGCTGTCTAAGTGTAAATAGGTACGCACCTTTTCAACATTTCCACAAATCCCGCCATTTCCTGTCTTTGCACAAGTACTAATAAGTCCAACTCCAAAATAAGAATATTACATGCTTGTGTTATGGGTGTTGGTCAACAATTCTAATACACGTTTATCACACAAACTCCTGTATCCATCTGGAATCGAACCTGAGCCTCGGGGTGGGTCGGTGGAGTTAGGCTGAAACGCTAGCTCCTCAACCAATGAGCCGGCCGCTGTTGTATAATGTTAATGATACGTTGCTTAGCTGAGGCAGTGTTTTTAAACATTTGGCGTTAATAGGTTTTAATCTTAAAGCTATACAAATTTAATATCCCTTTCTTTAGATGATAAAAATCTATATATGAATACGTGATGACAAAACTTTGGACCCCTTTTTACAAAAATTGCGTGGACGCAGGAGCATAAAATTTGGCACACTTATAGTTTATGTGTAGGAGAAGTGTAGAACGCTAGTATTTTTCAATAATAATGCTTATAAAGTACATTTAATCAATAAATAAAACATTACCCACACTGCCATGCATTTGACACACACAAACAAATATATTGATGATAACGATAACAGATCACAGATGGCGCACTAAAAAGTTTGGAAACAAAGTAGTTGATCTTAAGAAATGAAGATGGCGTTCTCATCAACAAGATATTAAAATTTAGTATGCTCGAGTTTCAACCAACGGACAACTACTGGCAACTATAAATAAGTCTAGAATTAGGAACATGCTTTCAAATCAAATTACATGTAGATTATATTTAAAATGCATTAAAGAAATAGAACCTAACATACATTATTTAAAATAGCCCAATCCCTTACACAAAAATTGACGTTGGGAGATTTGTTACGATGCTCTCGAAGATTTATGGTCAAAACAATATAGTTATTGCTGCTGTTTTCTTGAAAATTGAATGTGGAGAAAATTTAGGGGATGACCAACATCTCTATGGGGAATACGTGGGGCAAGTAAGATTAAAGGTTATGTTGCTAACCGAAAATAGAAGAAAGTGTAAAAGGCAGGCCCCTCAGTAAAAAGAAAAATATATTTCTAAATTATTGCAGCTACGTCTTTAAATATATTACTATATTTATTTACTTATAGTTATAAAGGTATTGTGTCATAAGGTATTATATTTACTATTAGTTTATTATTTTAGCTTTACAATAAGTAATAACTTAGTTGATTAAAATAAAGTTTTGATGAAAAAAAAAATACAATTTAACAACAGTCTTGATGTAGGTATGCATTCGTATTTGTGTTGTTTCTGTCACACAGCTTTAGTCTTTAATTTGTCTAATGCCTGGTTCCTATATTCAAAAAACGAGTCGTTTTGATTGCGAATGGTAGTAGTTCATACGATTAGTAAGATTTCTAACAACGGTCGCTTGTTTTCAAAAGTTAACTCTGAACATTTTTAAAAATTATGAGTAACGCTTCGTTACTATTGAGCAAACTACCAATGGTTTAACTTACGGATTATGTTTCGTTAGTTATAGGAACCAAGCATAAGGATTGTTCTATTACAAATGGCATTTTAATACCCGGTTCCTATAATAACGAAACGTAATCCAAAAGTATTCTTAGTTCGCCCAAAAGTAACGAAGCGTTACTCATATCTTTCAAAAATGTTTAGGGCTAACTGCCAAAAACGAGCAACCGTAGTTAAATATTTTACTATTGGTCTGAGACCCAACAATGACCAAAAAAGAAAAAAGTCTGCCGATAAAGTTAAAAAGTGTTAAAACACGTAAAAGTTTGTTTAGCTACTACCAGAGATTAGTAAATAATATATTGTATTTGCTGCAACTAACCTATAGATGTCAGTCACGAACAAAATCTGAACTTGCAAGGATATACACTTTGGTTGAGCCTGGAAGAGCCTTTACAATAAGAAACTAGCGATTGACCGCTGTTTCGCGCCCAAATGTAAATAATATTTCTTCTCTTTGTAGAAACTCATTGAAATCGGGATAAAAACCTACTTCCATGACCTGCTATAAAGCAACTTTGTACAATACTGTCTAGCCAGAGTTGATAGATAGATTAAACAGATTCATCCCTTATTTAAACATTTTAGGGGCATTTCCAAAACTCGTTTGTCAGCGCATTCATATGCCTTTGTAAATTATTTGCATATCCATCTTTACCACAAAAATATAATCCTAAAGATTTTCTTTTTCTTTTTGTGCCTAATCTTTTAATAAAAGACCGCATTCCAATCTAGAAATTGAATTTAGATCTGTATGTACGCGTAGGTATATTCTATTCTTTTATACAAATTAAAAATCAGTCCTTTGTTTGAGCTGTATTTTGAGAGATATATCCGTCACAGGCATTCTTTTTCTTTTAGAATCAGATACTGAAAATCTATAATGGATATCTCATACAGTGTAGGCGGTAAAGTAATCACATATGATCCCATAAAATGCTCTACCACGTTATATCGACTCATTTCAACACTCAATATCCATACAAGTAAAACTTGATCAACATTGTCTTATATGAGCGCTTAAACTATTAAAGGTTTCAGTGGATAAGCTCCAAAACTAATGGCGGAGACACGGGCAACGGGCAACTGTTGATCACTCTAATCTCATTGACACGACGAATAATGCTTACTCCGAATAATTTACATACTAAATTAAGCTATTGAACGTAGTGATTAATAATAAAGCTTAATTTAAAATTACTCACGAGCTTAGTTTGTTGCGAAAATATTTGCGATAATAAATAAACAAATGTCTTTAGCGTATCTGTTTAGCAAACATTTTACGGTTTTGTTTGACATAGAAAAAACATTTTCAGATTTGAGGTGACAATGTTTTCTTTATCCTTTATCATAAGTTGGTATGGATTACGTTCGGTATGTTACGTGTCGAAATCTGTGACACTCTTGCTCTAAAAATGTGGTTCTCGTAATGACCTGTAGGGGCGCTGTTTAAAGTTTTCACACAAATAATTTACAGAGACGGTAGCGAATATTGTAAACTTGACAAGCCGTAAAACATGTTTTGTTCATGTGTTTGTTTTACTAACTGTGCTATGTCAAAATGAAAAAAAAAAATTTATGATATTGAAAGGCAAACAAGCAGACGGATTTTCTGATGGTAAGAAATTCACGCCGCCTAAAACACCAAATGTGGTAATGGTGCGTTGCCAACCTGAGGTCGCTTTAGGCCTCGAGCAAAAATAAGTTTACCGGCTACCCTCCAAACCGGAACACGTCATGACGTTATAGCGGCAGGAATAGGTAAGGCGGTGGTACCAATCCGGGTGAGTCGCTACGAAATTCTACCACCTAGTCAGATGTCACGGTGCTAGTGACGGTAAGCCAATGCTCGCCTTTTACGAGCTGCCTGGCAATAAGGCAGATGGTCTATTCTGCAAAGGAGCCCGGACCAACCGTTTGAACATTGACAGGTAGGTACGTAGTACGTATGTTTACAATGGAACCTATTACAAACACACGTTACATAAGATCAATGCAGTAGGTTTCAAAATGTGAATGAAATTAGCCCCGAGGATCTGTAAGTTTAATGTGTTTATTAAGAATTTTGAAGTTTACATTATATAAAGTTTTATTTACGAGTTTCTTTTCATAATGTTGATAAAAATATCCTAAAAGCTTTTTATATGTATCTTCTCCTGGAAATAACTAACACAACAAAAAAGAGTAAGCTAAATTGGTCCGTTAGTACACGAAAGTTATGATGTTCAGTGAACATAGAGGTAATATATATATATATATATATATATATATATATATAAAAGAAAGTGGTGTTAGTTACACTATTTATAACTCAAGAACGGCTGAACCGATTAGGATGCAAATTGGTGGGGAGGTAGCTTAGAACCGGGAGAAGGACATAGGATACTTTTTATTCTGTTCAATTGTGAGGAAACTGGGAAAAACAACATTTTAACTTTTCCCATACAAACTGAATGGGCGGAACGAAGTTCGCGGGAACAGCTAGTTTTGTATAATTATAAGATTCGATCAGGCTTCAAAGAAATCGAGATTATTCAAATGAGGTTGTCTTCAGTTTTATTAAATAAGTAGCCAAATGGACAGGAATACAACAGTAATAAAAGATTGAACTTGTTCTGATGGGGATTTTATTTCAGCCACCATAATGACAAAGCCATGTTCCAGTCCAGAGAGTAGGGTAGCCGTTTTGGGTAACCCAATTGGTCTAACAACATTAAACAATTAAATAGTCACGTCTGTTGATTAGCGGTCCGGCATCGGACTTGACTTCATTAGATTCGATCCCCGGGTCAGACAGCAAAAATGTAATAGAAAATGTGTACTTTTAATTTTTCAATAAGGATAAAGTTGCCCAGGTTTGGATATGCGCCCAGCTGGTGATAGGTTTACCACCTATCACATTGTGGCATTTAGTGTCTTCGGCTAGTCGTCAGTGCCTTGGTTGTGCCTCTGCCTACCTCTTCGGGGATATGGGCATGAATTTACTTTTAACATTAAATTCATGGGGTAAAATGTATGGTAGGTACCTATCTACAGCTATCTCTCAGTCGTCTCTTACATTCAGAAGATCCGCGTTCTTATTATATAAAAAATGAGGTCACAAGCGGTCCTTTATCCCTATTACAATTAATATTATCTTCAAAGTATAGGTCTGTTCATATGGATATACATACGACTATTGTCCGATGTCTATAATCAACGGAACGAGTTGCGTAAGTTTAACTATTCGTAGTTTGCTGGAAAGTGACAGCTTAATTTAAAAAAAAAATTAAAATAAAATAATATAAAATAAAAAAAATCACAGTTAACTGTCAAAAACGAGCAACCGTTGTTAAAAATGTTACTAATCCACAATCCAAAAACCATCCGCAATCCAAACGACTCTGCTTGAATATAAGAACCGGGCATATAGTATATGGCTTGCGAGTTTAATCAAAAAGAGAATGTGAATTTGTAGTTTCGTTACCGAAGTCTAGTGTTTTGTAAACACAGTAGCAAAACAAAACTGATAACGTGATTAATACAAGGATCTATTTAAACTGAACTTCCATATTAAACAAAATGAATTTATACGATGCTTTTGCAACTTATTCGTTCTAAACTGGAAATACAAGTGTAAGAGTTAATTAGAAAATCTGTTTGAAATGTATTTTCCTTTTAAACATTGAAATGAAAAAAGAAAAAGAAGCAGTTTAGTTTTTTGATGATAAGATATACAAGTTGTTAGACACACAGGTTTCTATAACAGAGAACTTTTTGGAAGGAAAACAAGAAGACTGATTTTCTTAAGAAATTCACGCCGCCTAGATAAACTTAAGGTGTGCATTGATAACCTGAGGCCGGAATGCTAGGCCATTAGAAAAATAAATGTACTGGCTACCTTATCCTCTGAACCAGAACACGTCAACAGCAAGCACTGACGTTATGGTGTCAGGAATAGCTAAGGCGATGGTACCAATCCGGGCGAGTCACTGCGAAACTCTACCACATAGTCAAATGACACGCTGTTAGTGACGATAAGCCTATGCTCGGCTGTTATGAGCTGCCTGGCAAGAAGACAGATGGTTCGACAAAAGGGCCCGGGCCAACACGGAGAAAACTTGTACTTTTTATTGCCATTTATTGTGCAAAATATTTAAGAAATAGGTAAGATGGTGGACACAAGACGCGTCTCTGACCCAACGAAGAAAATTGTAAAGTGCACGAAATTCGACTGCAAAATATAATATTAATGTAATATAATCCTAATGTTATATCTTTGAGTGAGTTTATTCTAACTCGCTGATTAAATCTACCTAAAATTCATGAACGCACGTATGGGGCAAGGTTTTCATTCTTACTAATTGATTAGGGAAAAATAAAGTATCGTTTTTCCCATTTTTCTTTTAATATTTCCGGCTTTTTTTTCATAAGAACCTTCTTCTGACAATTACTAACACAACAAAAAAATAATTAGCCAATTCGGTCGAGTCGTTCAAATGTTATGCGCTTACCAACACATGTAGCGATTCATTGTTATATTATAGATATTTTTTTCTTGTCGGGGTATGTGTGGTCTTTAGTTTTGCTGCAACTGTAATTTCTAAAACACGAACCTCTGAATAAATGCTTCAACTTTCTTTCATAAATTGAAATCTGGAATGTTTATCTTAAATATGCGTACTATATTGGTCATCTTACATACACATTTGTTCAAGCCAATTTCTTTCTGGAGTAGGCAGTGTTAAATAATGAAAATAACACTTTAATTTTTCGCATTCAAACTGTCATTAACTTTAATCGCCGGTTCGGCTAGTAAGTATTAAAGGCTTACATTGTACGTACTATTTTGCAACTCTTTATTAACCTGGTCGAATCATTTAGTTACAGTGTGTATTCCACATGGCAGATAAAAATCAGATCTAAAAGCTCTACTCTTCAGTTAGGAAGACAATAAAATAATCAAAAACATATTTCAACATTTAATAGAAATTGCAGTATCCTCAAAGAAGTTTTATTAATTAATCAATATCGCTTCCTTGCTTCATTACTTCGTTAAAATGCTAATAGACGAACATTTATAGCTATGAAGTAGAATTCTCAGTTCGTTTAGTTATTAAACCAACTGGCACTACCGCTTGAATAAATGTCATCCTGAGTGACACTTCAAGTTATCCAAGTATTCAAGACCGAGTAACTAGCTAGTCAAATTCTACAGGCATAAATCTGAGCAGCAGTAGATAAGCTTACTGGAAGGCGCTAAATGGGAACTTTGAACTATGCAATTAACAATTCAACGGACTTTAATCTGAACTAGGAAAACTACTTAGGTAAATGTTGCTTAAATTAGAAAATAGGCTTCTTGTATTTTCAAATACTTTGCTTCCTTTCTAATTATCCAATCGTTAATGCCCTGGTGGTTTTAGCGATTTTTTAGTATTAAGTTAATAGAAGTATTTTGTGGCTAGATTCCAAAATGCTACTGTTTTCAATTAGTAAACATTATTATTTATTTAGATGACACTCGATGATATGTGCCCGGTTAGCGATAGGCTTTGTGGGACTTAGTGTTTTCAGCTAGTCGTGGGTGCCTTGGTTGTGTCTCTGCCTACCTCTTCGAGGATATGGACGTGATGATACTATGTGAAACTCGACTGTATTTTAAAACCGTTTCCTGCTGCCATAATGGCAGAGTCAAGTTCCGGCCCGGAGGGTAGCATAGACTGTAATTTTGCATTTACGGTGTCTAAAGGCAACGATTATTATCTATTACCATTAGGAGAGCTGTATGTTTGGTTGCTCTCTTTTATTAAAAACGAAGTAACTTTCAGACTAACGAAACTTTAAAACGGAAACAAAATCTTTAATAAAAAAGAGAAATAGGTACAAATAAAAAGTAAAAAACTTTGTACGTGTGTTTGGCGTACTTACAAATGGTTTCTATTGCATGCTGGTTTTTAAAAGGACTTGGATGTGCTAAATAGACATAATATACTTTTATGAGATTGGAAGGTTTGTTTTGGAGAACCGATTTTTAGCTCTATCAAGGGCTACCCTCTAATTTCGAATTCGAATATGTCATATTAAGCTATCTTCAACACGATACTAGCGAAATATTTACATTTAGTTAATATTAAATAAACAATAAATTATTTTGTGCGATTCGTACAACTTTTTCGGAACTAAATGACAATAATCATTACTGATTATTTACACGGTACTAAAAGCACTATGTTCAGGAGTAACTAAGATGATGTATCCGATTTCAATTTCCAATTTGCACGAAATTAAGATTCAAGAGAGGCCTACCATTAATTAGGGCTCTAAAATTTACATACGATTATATTTAGAAAGTATTATAGTGAACACAGCGACAGTGACAGCAGTAAATAAATGAAAACCTGCACTTTGTATGCACCAAAGTTACAACATTGACACTGTTGCGCTTACATATTTTTACAATTATAACCATACCAACTAATCTTATTTTAAGTTTTTTTTTCCTCGACAAGTCACACAAATTGAATTTAACCCCAAAGTAAGCAAATTATATGCTTGTGTTATGGGTGTTAGTCAACGATACTATTACATAGAAATACTTAAATAGATACCATGATAAATTTAATAAACACCCAGACCCGGAAATGCAGACATCTAAATGTTCATCACACAAATGCCTGCCCCCGTCGGAAATCAAACCCGAGCCTCGCGATTCGTCGATGCAGCTAGGCGAGTACGTTAGCCACTCGACCAACGAGGCGGTCAATGTGTGTGTGTGTTATCTTTTTCCAATGAAACAAAAAGAAAAGTGATGGTACATTTTGGTCGTGTAATATACTAGACATGGCAACTCCTGACGTTTTCAATAAAAAAAATCCGCGGTATAGATTAAAATTCTGTAGAAATGACATGTACAAACTAATCTGACAGCAATAAATAAAATTAGAATTAGTTTTATGAGTACGCAACAAAATTATCACCATTGCAATCGTAATCCTGTTTAAATCACAGGAACTCCTGAAACTTTTTTTATTTTGAATTATACATAAATTAAAAGCAATCCATGCAATTACATGTGAATGAAAACAAAAATGGACGTAGAAAAGATGCGGTCGAATCTCCATCAACATATTACGGAGATATAGCTTAAAAATACGAGTGTATCCATTTCATAAATCAGGTCAAACATGAGCTATAAAAACAACGTGATTCGGGATACTCAGCGGTTTGTTAATTAGACAACTTCCATCCCGCAATGGGTACTCGAACATTCTAGTGCACTGTGAAATGACGGCAAGCGTAATATAGGGCTGCAGCTTGCTACTAAAATACAACTGTTTTGTGCTGTATCAGAATTATGAGGTCTTCTAATGCGGTTTGATGAGCATTCGATATACTGTACTCGTGTTTGTTACTGGCCCTTATAGTAGTTGTCATCTCATCCTCTTGGATATGATTTTGCCTTTAACTTGTAACTATGATGTGAATATTTTTAAAAACAAAGAATATCTTTGAAAATTTTTTGTGAATATATTTAAAAATTTATATAAATTTATCCCACGCACAGGGCAAGTGCTAAAAAAAATAAAAAAAATAAAAATACGATGCAAGAAACGAAAGTTATGGCCATTCTAAAATGTGAATTTCATCTGTGATGAACTCATTTGGTGGGTACTCAGAATTGTGAATCTATAGGACATAACTACCCGCGTTAACGGGTTAGAAAGGAATTAAAAATTTCGCCACGGGACTTGAATCCTCAGTAGCTCAATTGGTTAGAGCATTCGTCGGCTTGAGACGAAAGGTTACAGGTTCAAATCCTGTCTGGGGCGAAATTTTTTCTTTCTTTAAAAATTTATTTAAAAACAAAGAGATTTGACAGTGAACTAAATTCATGTGTTTGATGTTTTCAAAACGATAGCCCTGGAAAAAGAAAAGTACGGAGATATATTATTATGAAACAAAGAATTTGACTCATTTTTTTAAATTTTTTGGCTTTTATAAGATTGGTGTGTCAGTTTTTTAATAAATTCACATTAGAGGTTTTTTTCTGTGTATGAGTGCTGTTGATAGAGTTGATAGAGAACTTTGTAATAGTTTGGAGGCAATGTTGACAGACATGTCGCCGCACTCAGAGACGTGAATTATCTTTTAATCAGTGTTTTCTAGCGGCCCTTGAAGTCGATGTCATCCTATCCTCTTGCATGTAATTTTGTCTTTAACTTGTGACTAGAGTATTTTTAGGAAAAAACTTTGATTTGACTATAAACCAACTTCACGTGATTGCCGTTTGCAGATCGATAGCGATGGACAGGACAAAGAAAAGTTCGGAGATATAAAGTATCTTTACACCCATATCCCAGAAGAGGTAGGCAGAGGCGCAACCAGGGCACCCACGACTAGTCGAAGACACTAAGTCCCACAATGAGACAGTTGGCAAGCCTATTTCCAACCGGGATATATCATTACGAAACAAAGGATTTGACTTAGTTTTTTTTTTATATAAGATTGGTTTATTAGTTTTTTAATAAACACATATTAGAAATTAATTTTAGTGCTGTTGTTAGAGATTATATAACCGTAAGAACTTGGTAACAGTTTGTTGGTAACGAAGTTTTTAACAGACATGTGACCGCTCTCAGAGATGTGAATTATCTTTTAATCATTCATTAAGTGGACAATTTCAATACAACATTGTGGCATAATGCCAGATTAAATATTAAATGATATCTCTGAGTGCGACCGAAAATCAGCTTGTTTTAGATGCATGCAATGATTTTTCAATAAATGAAAACAAAAGAGATACAATATTTTAGACATGTCAAGTTAGTCACGATGTAATAACATTATATGTGGCATTGTTATTTCTCTTACACACTAATTTAAAAGTTATTTATTTATTTGTTATGTTGTTAAAATATTTGTTAGAAATTTCTTTTATTTATGAAGATATCATGTGTTACAATATATGTAGTAAATAATCATCTTAAATATTAAACCTTGATAAATTTATTATCGTTTCAGGTCTTAATAGTTTAGTTATAATAAGTGTACTTCTTAGCTTTGACTACCTCGTTGGTCGAGTGGCTAGCGTACTCGCCTAACTGCATCGACGAATCGCGAGGCTCGGGTTCGATTCCCGACGGGGGCAGGCATTTGTGTGATGAACATTTAGATGTCTGCAATTCCGGGTCTGGGTGTTTATTAAATGTATTCTGGTATCTATTTAAGTATTTCTATGTATTAGTATCGTTGACTAACACCCATAACACAAGCATATCTTTTGCTTACTTTGGGGTGAGATTCAATTTGTGTGACTAGTCCGGGGATATTTATTTATTTATATTTATTATTTATTTATAGCTTAAATTTATGCTAACTAGGGTTAGGATTACCGTTGCTCATCTAAATTACTACCTGTTTCTTGCGGCTTCGCTCACGTATTTACAGGAACCAGTTTTGCGATCGGAATCAAAAGTAGCGTATATGTTAATCCAGGTTACTATCTATCTGTGTTCCAAATTCAGGCAAATCCGTTCAGCCATTCGAGCGTGAAAGAGTAACCAACATCCGTACATAAGTACATACTCATAAACTTTCGAATTTATAATATTAGTAGGATTGTATTAAAGAATTAAAAAAAAAGAAAGATGTTGATATACTTAAATATTTTTGTAATATCTCACATTCCGCAAATAAATTATTTTCATTTCATATCAAATAAATAAACGAAAATCTGACGAGCCTGTCTCTTACATTTACTTACATTAAAATGATGTCTTAAGAATAAGTTTAAGTTAGTGCGTAGGAAGCAGAATCACGACCAATATGTCCCATATAACGATATTATATCAACTATCATCTAATCTAATAGGTTATTTATTTTACTTTTCTAGAATCTAATTGAAACACTTAACACTTCCTCCTAGCGGTTTACGGAAAACGTTCTAATTCAACAAGCATTAATATTCCGCCATAATATCCCCGCGCAGTGCAAACGCAATCAAACTCGGTAAACTCAAACACTGAGGCTATCCTCGTAAACGAGTAATCGAGTGTTCAATTGAGCAAGATCTCGATTATCCAGAAATTGAAATCGAACGCGCCGGCGGATTGGAAACGAATATTCTATGTTGCGAATACTTTTTACTTTTAGTTTTATACCAATCTTACGTTTAATAGCGGATCTTTCTTCAATTAAAGCAATTAAAGATTTAAATGCAACTTCTAAAACCAAAAACAATTTCCCTCGTACTTAAAAATTAAATTATTTCCAATGGTCATTTTAATATATCTAATAATAATAATTTTTATTCTGCAAAAATTATTACTTTTCCTAGTGTTTATCTGGGCTCCTTTGCAAAATACTATCTGCCTTACTGCCAAGCAGCTTGTATAAGGCAAGCATAGGCTTACCGTCACTAACACCTGACATCTGACTAGGTGGTAGAGTTTCGACTCGCCCGGATTGGTACCACCGCCTTACCTATTCCTACCGCCGTAATGACAGCGCTTGCTGTTGACGTGTTCCAGTTCGCGGTATAAGATAGCCGGTAAACTTACTTTTCTTTTAGTACAGTCGGTTAAAAATCAGTTTAATAGAAAGAGACAAAACATTTAGTCAATTTAGTCTGTACACGATATTTCTAAAGACGTTTAATCTATCTTGGAAAACATTGATCAAAAATTCTCAATTTGACATGACTGGACTCAATCTGGCATGTCTAAAATGTTCTTTATTTCTGTTTTTGTTTCATTTGATCTTTTTCTATCATACATCTAAAATA
>NJDD01003090.1:71946-112232 GCA_002245505.1 Calephelis nemesis
AGTTTAATAGAAAGAGACAAAACATTTAGTCAATTTAGTCTGTACACGATATTTCTAAAGACGTTTAATCTATCACTTGGAAAACATTGATCAAAAATTCTCAATTTGACATGACTGGACTCAATCTGGCATGTCTAAAATGTTCTTTATTTCTGTTTTTGTTTCATTTGATCTTTTTCTACCATACATCTAAAATAAGTTTTGTTTGTGAACAGTAGAATCAATATCAATGTCTACTTTTAACAACAGTGTGAACTAATTTCTTACTAGGTAGGTACCAATTCAAACGGATTTTACATCAGACTAAAATTTCACCAATAAAAATGTTCAATTTCAAAAAATTAAGCTCTCTAATTATACGGTTTGGGCTATAAATTGCGGTATCCAAATTTATGCAAATGGAATTCCTGAGCTTTAAAAAATAAGTATCTTATCTTTGTCATTGGCCACAGCGGTTTTCTCAGATTTTTTAACCTTAAATGTATAAAGCTTGTATTTAATATGATAAATTTAATAGATAAAACTTGCTTCTGTTAATCTAGATCCCCTGTGTGAAATCTGCCTTTCTGCTTGCCGAGGCGACTGGTTAAATGTGTGACTATTAACAAGGCCACTGGCGGGAGATTGCAGTGCACCAACGTTCCCGGGTAGGGATCCATCGTCTTATCTATAGTAGCGGATAGATTTGCACATTAGGTCTAGCATGCCGACTATAGCACAGCAACGCACCTATAACATCTATAGTGTCTATAGATCATGGTTGTCTCTGACCATCAGGAAAGCCGTGTGATTGTTATGTGCCTTATCCTATAAAAAGTTAAGGATTCACTGTATATGCTATTCTTGTCACAATCATTCCTGCTATTATGACAATGTTTGGCAATCCTATTTTGATCCGGAGTGTTAGAACTTGCATATTAGGTATAGCATTTCAGCTACGGTACACTGGTGGTATGTTACAATCCTGAAACAATGGCGAGTAATGACATTAGTACTAAATTGGATTTAGTTTATTTTTGTTAATTAGTTTGGCAATAGATATTCTCTGCATATCTCGTCAGGGACTTGGCTTGAAGATATGTATGTACTAAATTGGGTGAGTTTTGCTACTAGCAACCAGACATGGCAAGACATTGATGACAAAAAGCGAGGCTCGTCTCATAAAAAGGTCTACTAATATTATAAATGCGAATATAAGTTTGTTTGTTAGACTTAAAAGTAAAAACTACTTAACCAATCGTCATGAAATTTTGCGAAAATATTCTTGGAACTATTAATAGTAATACAGGATATTTTTTAAATGTGATCGAGGCTGCGGGAAACAGCTAATAATAATCCGTAAACGTGAAAATCTTTGTATCTGTTACGATTTCACACCCAAACTGCTTGACCAGATTTGATAAAATTTGATATGCATATAGTTAAATACCCAAGTTCAAAAATAGACAAATTATTAAAAAAAAAGACAACCCGCATAGTACTACAATAAAGGACGCAAGTTTGTATGAAAATTTGAACTATTCTACGCTAACAAAGTCACTAGTAAACAGCTAGTTGTAAATGCGTTACAAATGTGTTAACGCATTACAGTAACAAGGTACAGTAGTACTATTTAAGTTATGCGCTTCGGTTATATTCGTCAAGTTTCGGAAATCCGAATGCAATTTAAAGATATCTATATAGAGTAGTTACAACCCATAATTAATAATTGGGCTTTAATTCAGATAAGGTCAGCCAATTTAAAAATAAAAGTGTAAAGTGTAAAACCGAAGCGCATAATTTAAATAATAGTAACTTTAAGAAGTTTCTGTTAGGGAATGTATATCTAAATAGATATCCTTATGCTAATTTTTTTTTAAAGTATTAATATTGTTACAAAACTAATTATGCCACCAATTACTAATTTTAAGGACGCAAATTTTGTTGAGCAAAAATTTATTATTTCCTTCATAACTAAAAAGATGGTTCTTGGCATTTTAATCAGTGGTTTTAGGGTTTCCCCAGTGTGTATTGATCGCATACTCATCACAAAGGGGGAATGGAGTAAACACAAATGCAACGGTTTTATTGAATTATTAAGGATCCAGGCGCGCAAAAATTTCAATAACCTTATGTTGTTCCTTAATATTATTAGTTTTGCAAGGGTGAATACTTTATGGTTTTTACCTTCATCAAAAGCCCTTGAACTTTGTGATTGCAAATAGACTATCAGATGTACATTTTAACGTTGTATATTTATGAAACTGTCAGTTATGTAAGTAGATTCGTTATTCTATAAAATAAAAGTTCAAACACAGAAATAAATGGTGTTGCCATTTATTAAAACGATTGGACTTTTTTTATGATATTGAAAGGCAAACAAGCAGACGGATTTCCTGATGGTATGAAATTCACGCCGCCTAGACACAGCAAAAGTGGTAATGGTCCGTTGACAACCTGAGGTCGCGATGTTAGACCTCGAGCAGTAGTAAGCTTACCGGCTAACCTTACACTCTGAACCGGAATACGTAATAACGTTATGGCGGCAGGAATAGCTAAGTCGATGGTACCAATCCGGATGAGGCGCTGCGAAACTCTACCACCTAGTCAGATGTCACGGTGTTAGTGACGGTAAGCCTATGCTAGCCATTTACGAGCTGTCTGGCAGGAAGGCAGATGGTCTTTTTTGCTAAGAAGCCCGGATCAACAATGAGAAAAATTAACTCTGCATTTGAAAAGATTAAAAGTATCGTATTTAAAATGCTACATGTTCATGTCGTTTATCTTTCCGTCAGTGTTTTTTAATTTTGTATCTCTGAAAGGTGAAGTATAGTAAGTCTTGCACACGCATACGCTTCGCTCTTGAGCAAGAACTTCCTGTTCTCTTAAATTAACGGCTCTATCGAGTATGTCATATTAATTTACTGTATGAAAAATACTTTTAAAATTATAGACACTCACTGAAGCTAACTGAAATCTCAGAAAGTAATAGAAAAGATTTGGCAAGAGAAACAAAGATGTTTATGTATTATTATTGTTGGTACGTATTGTTTGGGAACCAGTTTATATACCAGGATAAAACATAGTCTGTTTTGGTGAGTCTGCTGTTTCCAAACTAAACTTATTTTAGAAGCATGCTATCTTTTTCAAATGAAACAGAAGCAAAAGAGACGGAACTTTTTAGACATGTTATTAAAGATATTTTTGATTAACGTTTTCCGAGTAATAAATTATTCGTCTATAATACAAATATCGTGTATAGACTAATCTGACAGCACAAAAAGTATTGTGTCTCTTTTTATTACTTTCGTTGAAAGAAGATAGTGATAACACAAAACTATTTCAGGTTAGTGAGTGCGCAACCAATATTATAACCTATGTAAACCAAAATTATAACTTCAGGCTCCTAATCTTTATCAACGTTATTGTATGGAAGCGAGAGTTGGGTATGTCAGAAAGATCATGAAAGTAGGATAGATGCGGTCGAAATGAGAGCACTTCGGAAAATCTGTGGTGTAACGCTCGCTGACCGCATTCGTAACAGTGAGATCCGAGAAAGAGTGGGATTGAAAGAAAGTGTTGGTGTTAAAATGCGAAAGGGCATGCTCCGCTGGTTCGGGCATGTGGAAAGAATGACAGATGAAAGATTGACAAAGCAGATATACAATGCGAATGTGGATGGATGTAGGTACCCGGGGAGACCAAGGCTGACATTTCACGATCAGATCAATCGGATATTATCCGAGGGTAGTGTCAAGAGTCTCCGAAACCGGCGTGTTTGTATGAAAAGGGTAATGAATGTGAAGGAAGCAAGACAGGTTTGTCAAGATCTTGAGGTCTGGCACTCGATACTCTTTGCCTACCCCGTAAGGGATTTGGCGTGAAGATATGTATGTGTAATCTACGCACGAAACGAAAAATATTATGTATCGCTTCTTTGCAACATAAAGCACAAACAAAAAAATCGTATATACTTTGGCGTTTATCGTACTAAATGTGTTAATTTGAATTTTGAATAAATTTTGTTATTTGCACTAATACAGTAACTAAATTTCAAGTAAGTAACTTATGATTGGTTCGAGTGAAATGAGATTGTCCATTCTTGATATTTTGATAGTAGTCGCTGACCACATTATTGTCTGTTTTTCAACAGAACTATTCGGTAATTAATATATGCATCCATTAATTTATTTAGAATTTTACCTAAATAAGAAAAAATAAATCAAAACTCAACGTGATATGGCGATAATAATATATCAAAAGTAAAATACATAATAGTTGTGATTGCTCTGTTCTCAAACTAAAACTGTTTTAGATGCATGCCATGTTTTTCAAATAAAACAAAATAAATGTAATATTTTAGACATGTCAGATGAGTCCAGACATGTCCAATTGTGATGTTTTTAATCAACGTTTTACGAGTAATAGATTAAACGTCTGTAGAAATGTCTTTACAGACTAATCTGACAGCAGAAAAAGTGTTTTGTCTCTTTCTATTACTTTTGTTGAAAGAAGATCGTGATAACTTAGTTAGTTTAGTGAGTGCGTAACAAAATTATCACCTTTATATCAAAACCAAACTAATATTAAAACGTATGGCCCAAACTAATACACTATCTATGTTGTTGTTTTATTACAATAAACGCGCTTTTACATTCTCACAAACAGAACGGATAAAACGCAGAGGTGATACATCCATTGACAAATTAGTCACTTTTCATTTCCATGAACGAACGAATAAATTTTCACAATACAGACATATCGTAAATTCAAACTAGATATTGAACCGAATATTTTACGTGTTGCCATGCCGTGCCCAGTGATGCCAGAATCACTCTCCGTGTGTTTTTTTCAAAAAACAAATATTTATTGAAAAATATTAATACCAAACATATATTATATTCAATTGTAAAAACTTTAAAATAGTATGCGGCAAAACACGTGTAACCTCACATTTAAATAACTATTGCAAATTACATGTTGTTATTGAACAAGTTAATTTTTTTTATAACTTTAAAACAGTCACAATTAATCTTAAATCTTTTATATAAAAATGAACTGCTAACTGAACTGATTTGGATAATTCTTTCTTTGTTGTGTTATTTATTGCCAGAAGAAAGTTCTTATGAAGAGAAAATCCGGGAAAATGGGGGAAAACAATACTTTATTCTTTATTTTTCCTATCCTTATTTTACAAACTAAACGGGTAGAACGAAGTTCACCGGGACAGCTAGGGTAGAATAATTTTTTTTTAAATTCCAAAAATGATTTATAAATGATAAATAACAATTTTGATACAGCGCTCTTTCTAATGAACTAAACTAAAAATGGTTCGTTATGGGCGTTATTTGAGGAATGTATGCTTCGAAAACTTTTGGAGCTGAGCTACTCTTCAAATACTAAGTATACTAAGTATTTTAAGTAAGTATAAGTAAAATAAAAATATAAAGTGAGGACTCACTACTGTCATGTTTTGTTTTCGAGGCTACTTTATCCCGGTTTGTAGAGTAGAAGAGCCACTATTTTATGCAGAAGGCTTGGCATTCCTACCTCAGGTTTACGCCATTGTTACTCTAGTGATATTTTTCTCTAACCTTCGGTAAATCCATCTACTTGGTTATTCTCAATTCCTATTAAAACAATGACTATTGAAGTTACTATTTAAGAAATTGATGAATAAATTTTACGGAAAAGAAACTAAGACTACAGATTTTCAAACTCGAAATTGGAGAATTTAACTAAAATATAGATTTGAAAAAGTATTTTCTCTTCCTTACATCAAACAGGTGGGCAGACGTATAACCGAGGTACCCACGACTAGTAGGAGATTACTGAAGTATTAGATTTTACATATTTTTGAGCATATTTTTCCTCGAGTTTATCCGGGTCCTCTATGTAGAAAGGACCATCTGCCGTTCTGCCTGACAATTCGTATGAGGCAAACAAAGTCGAACCTGGTCATTACCATCTAGACCACTGATAGTAGAGTGCTGTGCAAGTAATTGGCCGGGTAGTGATGCCACCATAGTGTCCATGTCATGTTCCGTTTCGGAGGGTAGAATAGCCGGTATACTTGCAGAATTGGTCTAATAGCCTGATCACAGGACGGCAACATACCTACAACATATATGGTACCTTACTATTGGAGGAGTCGTATGTTAACTGTTTTTGCCATAATAATAAAAAAAAACTTGCTAAGTATTACAACAGGTCGTTAAGTATTGCATATTTCATACCTCTAGGTACGATTAATACCTACATAGCATTTGCTGACTCAAGGCCAATATTAATAATCTATACACAGATAAAGTTTACTTTTTAAAGTTTTGTTGCAAAGATATTTTTGTTCATTATTGAAAAATATCAGCGGTTACCTCGCAACTGATCTAAAATAGCACTATCTCTTATCATAGATAGCTAGCACGTATATAACTCTCAGTTCCGCTAATATAATAAAGTGTCTCGGAAATTTATAAAGGTGTAAAATGACATACTTTTCACTCGGGTAAAGAGCCTTCTTCATTACGCTATTCCACTGCGACTATCCTAGGGCATGTCTGTGAATTTTTTAAGCAGAAGACTTTTCCTTTTTAATTAATTAGAAACAACCTTATTTGAATCTCAAAAAGGGACATTTTTCATTAGAAAATTAAGTTTTATGTCCTAATTTATAGTCTCTCTTTTGTTTACAAAAAATTAATTAAATTGATGCAACCTTATGAGACGTAAAATTTTATTTGTTTTAAAAAACAAAATGTTTCCTATTTTTTACTAGATTTTATTGCGAATATGGATCATCCATCCATATTCGCAATAAAATACGAGGTGCTCGGGAAGACTTAGGTTGACATTCCACGTTCAAATTGATCGAGTGTTATGCTAAGGTGGTGTCAAGTTTCGCCGAAATCGGTTTGCGTGTATGAAAAGTGTAATGATCCTAAGCCAGATAGGTCTGCAAGGATCGTTAGATTTGGCACTCGAAACTCTCTGCCTATCCTGTAAGAGACTAGGTGATATTTCATGTATGTTAGTAATAGATTTTAAGAATGACACATTAAAATCCACTGATTACCTACTACAGTATGTTACTTGTTAACCGAGTTCAAAGAGCGAGGAGGTTTTCAATTCGGCCGGTATATTTTTATATACGTACACCGATTTCTCCGTGGTTTTTAAACCGATTTACATAATTCTTTTTTTGTTTGATGCGGAATAGTTTCGAATTGGTCCCATAAAAAAATAATTCATTCAGGTAGGCCCATTAGTTTTTATTTTATGAGTATTTTTATCTATTTCCCTATTAGCGTAATGAAGAAGGCTTCTTTGAAGAATAGACCATCTGCCTTCTTGCCAGGCAGTTCGTAAAAGGCGAGCATGGGCTAACCTTCACTAACACCGTGTCATCTAACTAGGTGGTAGTGTTTCACACCGACTCGTCTGAATTAGTACCACCGCCTAATCTGTTCCTGACGCCACAACGTCAGTGCTTGTCGTTGACGTGTTCCGGTTCGTGGGATAAGGTAGCCGGTAAACTTAATTTTGTTCGGGGCCTCACATTCCAGCCACAGGTTGGCAACGCACTAATAACATCTTTGGTGTTTCTTGGCGGCATAAATTTCTTACCATCAGGTAAACCGTCTGCTTGTTTGCCTTACGATATCATAAAAAATACTTTTACCTATTAAACATAGCTTTTTTAATTTAATCATATCAGAAATTACTAAAAAGTTTGAAATAAAAATAACTACGTTAATTAAAACCGACTTCAAAACTAAAAAGTAAAAAAAAATAAAGATTTGATATTAATGTCGTGTTGTCTTATTTCGTTATAACAAAAATTACTCAAAATTGTAATATTAAACAAGTAAAGAAAAGTACCATTACGCCCATAGCCCCCAAGAGATAGGCAAAGGCACAACTAGGGTACCTACGACTACGCGAAGACACTAAATCCCACAATGTGATAGGTACCCAGCCAGGCATATATACAATCTTACACAAAAAATAATAATAAGAAAAATAAAAAAAAAACATTTTCTTTACGTTGCCCGTCATGTGGATTGAAGGATCGCGGCACCCCTTGAAGTCATGTCTAACACCTTAACCATAAGACCAAAGAGGCGAACATTAAACAACTCTTTTCAATCACAATAAAGGCAGAAAGGTAGCGCATTACTTTAGGTCTTCATTGAAGTAAAAACTTCTTTAACTTCTTTGCGCACTTTTTTGGAATGGGTAAAAACTTGCGTCAGGACACGTGACCTGATCGAAAACTCGTAAGACGGCGCAGGGCGTTTGCGTGAATGTTCGTGTTGTCACGTTTGTGTACGATAGCGCAATAAATGAATATTGTATTCTACTACATAAATGATAGTACCTTCATACTGATAATTAACTAAATTAATGCAAAATTATTTCCTAACCATTCCAAAATATAAAAAAATGCACAACGTTAATTAATGCTCAAGTTTTCACGGGTTGCACCCCCAGAATCCGTCGTTTTTTTTGTTTATTATTTGTTGTACGGAACCAGATCGTTGATACTTAACTAACACTGGAAATTTTACAACTACTTTAATATTACGTCATAATTAATTACATGTTCCAAAGCTTTATGAACGTGGATGAGATGTAATTGAACAGAAACACATTTCTAGGTATTCATTCGTAACAAGATCCTTGAGAAGACTTAGTTATTGAATGGGTAGCACAATGTTGACATAGCTATCCAAGAGACGCCTGATACTGATTCACACTCCATGTTCTCTACAACAACAGTTCCTCAGACGCACCATTGTGTTGACTTCCCTCTCAATACTTCGGTTTGATAGTGCTTCTTCGAGTGTTTGCATTAACGCTAGCATTGGTAATGTTACCCTAACTGTAACACTTCTAACATTATGAATATTGGAATGTTTCAAAGCTTTACTTATAGAGTTTTGGCGCGAGACGACAACGAGAGAAAAAATGGCAGTAGCTTTTTTCGTAATTATCGAATTTCGTGTTTATATTGAGTGAAATTAGTTAAGTTTGGTGGCATTTTAAACAGTTTTGTTTATTGAAAGTGCACAAATGAAATAATGATGAAAAAATCCTCGTTCCTGTCAAATCTCGCCGAATGAGCTTGAGTAATGAGGTCACCAATTTACTCGTGACCCTGAGATGATTTCATTGACGACTTATTTTAAATAATTTAAACCCGATTTTGTTCAATCGGATAAGTTAATGCGAATTTTACTTGACTTATGCCAAATGCTAACGCTAGTGCCAAAAACTAAAGAAAGAAAGCTTTACTAATAGTACAAATAACAAAATTGTCATTCTTCTGTTTACTCCTTTGTTTAAAATTCGACCTGGACAGAATATAAACTTAGCATCGTACTTTAAAGAAAAAAGAACATCGGATACTTTTAATGACGATTGCTCAAGTTACTCCTGTGGAAATGCAAAGTTGTATCTTTGACGAATAGTAGGTATAGGCGACGTAAATTTCTTGCAATCAAGAAATTCTTGTGTATGTTTAGCTTTTACTTGCAATTTACAAAGTAACTAAATCCTAACATAATTATTAGCATAATCACCCTATATATAATTAGATATCTATCAGTTATGTGTAAGGTAAAAGCAACCATAATAAATTGTGCTTATTTTAAAATATGAATTCATGCGTATTCAAATATCAAGGTTTTGTTTTCGTTTTGAAGTATTAAAACATTCCTTTGAAATTATTAAACTGACCCTAAAAAGAGTTTCCTTGCCATTTTAACCGAAAAAACATATTATGTGATTATAATTTTAACCGTTTCTGTTAGCTAAAGTTAATAAAATGTGAGATGCGAAATATTTTTGAATATAACATATTCGCGCTTGGGACCTTATATAATCAAATAAATATTATGATCCAGTGTATTTTTGTGCTATTTTAGAGTATTTCATAAAACTATAATGTAAAATAATGAAATTTATGATAGCTCGTAGCTTGAAATTTAAATTAAATAATATATAATTATTAGAGTATGGTTAATGAGCTGGTAAGTAAAATTTTTAAACTAGTTTAGACAGATTCTGCTACATTCAACATCGAAAATTATAACAATCCGTACTAATATTATGAATGCGAAAGTCTGTCAGTCTCCCCTTCACGGCCAAACCGCTTAATCGTTTTTGATTTTTGATATGTATAAAGATTCGGGCTTTAGACATAGACTAGTTTTAAAAAAAAAATCAAGTTTCCCGGACTGAATTACCTACATTGACAAAGTTGTGAGCAAACAGCTGTATTATTTTCGTAATAATAATATCGTATTTAAAATATATATTACATGTGTGCATAAAATACTAGTTGTCCTTCCGAAACAGGTCAGGAACGATTAATTTTATACATCTAATAAAAATACCCACAAAAATCACGAATTAAATGAGTTTTATTTTTCAAATAGATAGTACGTTTTATCATTTTATTTGCTTCATACCAAATATAATATTTTTATAATGTTAAATATCTAAAGTATAGAAGGAGAACTTAATAGTCTTTAATAAACAAATATCAGGGATGTGATCCTTGATTTTAGTTATTAAATTTAAGCAATTAAATTGGAAATATAGAGATAGCATTCCTACATTTTCATGAAAATTTCCAATTTGGTCCAGAATAGTTTCTGAAATTGTGTCTAGTTTGGTGAAAATTACTGAATATCGATGACATTTTAGTAATATTATGCAACTTGTTATTAGTGGCTGATAATCCGAATATCATCAATCTTTGCTATGTCTAACTTTAGCAATTTTTTTCAAATTCAGAAATCAGGTTGAACGTAATATGTTTTAATCAAATTTTGGGGTATTTATCTATACATTACGTGAAAGACAACTTTAAAAAAAAAATGTGTCATTACCTATTTTAAGAAAATCGTAACTAATGAACATTATAATTTATTTTTGCACTATTTTTTCTGTTTCAATTTTACAAATATTTTAGACTTGGGATTTGGGAATCAAAATCCATGAAAATCGAGTCGGCAGTTTTTGAGTTATAGGTGTTGTCACAAGCCCGACTTTGCATACATACATACATACATAAATACATATATATTACTATATATATATATGTCGACGCGAAACCTACAAAATAAACCCTTTTATAACAAAAAGGGAACTAAATATTATTTAAGTAATTGAAAATTTATTATATTGCAAATAATTAATTAACGAGTGCGTATTTTTAGTTTATCGGTGTAAAATATTTAAACCAAACATTAATTAATGTTTTGTATGTTGACCCAAGTTAACATCGATAATTTTAATTGATAAATCTTCAAAGCTTAAAATAAAATGTTTCGTTGATTTAATTAGCCTCTCTAAAAATAATAACTAATTTAAAATTTATGTTTGGGTCTGTTAAAAATAGAATTCGAATTATTGTAATTTACCGGAACTGGATAAATTACGAAAAACAGTTTTCAAAGTTTAAATGTTTGTAGCTACAATAAAATTACTGGAGGTTAAAACTAAGCTTTATAAATGATTTAATTAATTTACGCGTAAAGGATTTAGTCATAAATAATTTATTTGTTGTATTCATAAACTGCGGAAATGAATGTTTTATGATGATGTTATTTAAAGGAAGTGTATTTAGAAAATTAAAGATTAGAATTTAAAATAAAATAATTTGAATTAAAAACCAAAGTTTATAAAACATTTAATGAATTTACAAATTATTTAAGGTTTATTCAAAAATTGTATTGAAATAATCTGAAATTAATTAAAAGTGTATCACGACTTTATGACGTAAGTGTATTTTGAAAAATAAATATTAGAATTTAAAAATAAAATAATCTAAAATAAAAACTAACGTTTAAAAAACATTTAATGAATTTACAAATTATTTAAGTTCAGTTAAAAATTGTATTGAAGGAATCTGATTTTAATTAAATATGTATCACGACTTCCTAACGTTTATTTCGAAAGAAATGAATGTTAGGGCGACACATTCTCTGGTGGATTTCTGCCGAGGACGGTGGTTAAGCAAAGCAGTAAAAATCCTGTGAGTATTTTTATAAATTTAATATTGCAATATTATAGTCTAGTAGGCTTACAATAAAATTATTGTTAAAACTCCAAAGGCTTTCATTACTTGCAATGAGTGATCCTAGTAGCCAAAGCAGTGACGTCAGCATGGCTGACGGCCCTGCTTTTGAAAAAAACCCAGTAGGTCGGTTCCCCTCGTTATATATATAACCAAAAGTCAAACAATATATCGCCAGTGGTATCAGTTCCTCTTTGAAAATTACACGAAATTTCTACTTTCTTTTGGTCTTCTTACGGTTATGGTACTTCTTTTCGTTTTACTCCTGATTGAAAACACGGTCCTGGTTGACGAAAAACGGTTAAATAAAAGGCCTTTACAATCCTACCGCCATACTCGTCTTCTGTTGCCATGTCAGCGCTGGCCATTGTCGCAGACACATCAGTTTTTACAAGTTAATATTTTTTCACAAGTTAATATTTTGATAAATCGTTTTAAAATTGTTTGGTCTGTGTATCGCATGTCGCGTGGCAGTGACATCAGAACAGCCGAAGCCAATATGGCGGCGTCTATAGTTTATAGTTATAAGATCAAGTTTCCCTATTACCGTGGTTTAATAATAATAAAACCACACAATCATTTTTTTTATTATTTGTATTGTGTTTTTTTGTATGTATTTTTGTGCACAATAAATAGTTATTCTATTCTATTTTATTTTACTTTGTCTTATTTTATCAGTTGTATTAGAATTTAACTTAAGTTAAGGTTAGGTATTTTTTATTTTGGAACGAATTTTCGTGGAACTAGAGCGCATTTATACATAAATATTCATTCTAGGGAGCGTTCAAAAACGGGATTAGTCTTTAGGGCCTTTAAAGAAATTTACCGAAATAAAGACATTCCCAACAAATGTTACAGAATGGTGAATTTATCTGCATAATTCAGCAAACCTAAATCCTTTGTCCGCGGCCCGCCGTCGAAATAATAAATTTGCTCCATGTTCTACACTCGAAATGTTCTATCTGAACAAAATTATTAAGCTATCTAAAAGCCTCTTAAAAGGAGTGTTTCCACATCTTTGTTTCAAAACGAAATTAATTTATTTACGCGCAATTTTCAAGTCATAAGTATTTTACGATAGTATAGAACGTGTTTATATTTTGGTTGCTTGTTGAGTATCCAAACTCTCGACTTTCGCTAGTTTATATTTTATTTTGAAAAATCTTTACTTACGTGGACTATACAAGTGGTACTTGTGCGCGTCGACATTTTTATAAACTAAATTCGTGTTATACATACAGCGCTTCTATCAATCTATTTTCTAATCTTATACCTTTAAACGAACAATTCTTGTATATATATAATTGGAATCTCGGAATCGGCTCCAACGATTTTCATAAAATTTAGTATATAGAGGGTTTCGGGGGCGATAAATCGATCTAGCTAGGAATCATTTTTAGAAAATGTCATATTCGTGTTTTATTCGTGTTTTAAGTATTTTAAGTAACGAAGTCCGTTGTTAAGTAACGAAGTCAATTATTGTTTGCTTTGAGGTTAGACTAATTGTGTAATTCGTACTTAAATATAATTTCCAAAAAACACAATTTATAAAAAAACAAAAAAAAATACCGTGCAAAGCTCGGTCATCCAGGTACTTATTACTTAAGTATAATTCACATTTCAAAGACCTTGAGTATAGGTTTCATTTTTAAGAAGTATATACATTCAAAACACGCTTTTTATGCAAAACCAGGAACTGGCCAAAGCCTAAAATACGTAATCCTTGTAGATTCGTCATGTCTGTCTGTCTTTTCGCCCGTCTGTATGTCGACCATTTTTTCCGAAACTATGAGAGCTAAACTTGGTAAATAGATACATTCTGAAAACTGCATTATGATTTAGACACAAAGATAGAAAACTAACACTAAATTTTGGGGGTTCCCCATACTTACAACTATAACTAAATTTTTTTATCAAATGTATAAGTGTGGGGTACCTATCTATGAATAGTTCTTCAAAAATAATATTGGGGTTTTTTATCGTGCAAAGTTCCACCGAAAATTGGTTAAAGCAAAGTATTAGCAAGTAGTTTCTTTCATAAGGTACTGTAACACCAACGCCTAAAATAGTTGTGCTTCAGTGTTAAGAGATGGTGTTGTGTAGTTAAGAATCGCGCAAGCGTTTAGAATAACGTTTTTGTTATAATATGTGATACTATATCACGTAACAATACCGCAGAAAAAAAATGTAAACCGCAAGCGCTTTGAAGTATATGTGAAATTTTATATTGACTGAAAGAAGTAAGAACAGAGAACTCATATTATCATGATTGCTGCTGCGGAACACTTCACGGACGAGTCTGACTCGCGCTTTGCAGGTTTATTGATGTGATAGTTCAGCAAATAAGCACACGGGTCTCCTTATCGTAAGAGACCATAGATGTTACAGGTAAGTCGCTATCCTATGGCGAGGATGTTAGGCCTATTGTGTTAGAAGACTACCCTCCGTACTCGAACATGAGAGAGTCATTGTGGTGGCAGGAATAGGTAAGGGGGGGATCCTTTCCCGGACAAGTTGTAGCACAGCACTTTACCACCAGTGGTCATGTTGGCAGTGTACTATATTTTAACCTGTCTTCACCTCTCATGCCTGGCAGATAGGCAAATAGTTTCTTTTACTCAGCGAACCCGGACCAACACGGGTTGTGTTACATTGCTGAGAAACTAACTAAAAAAATATTGGCTATCCTACCCTCTTACGAAACACGAAACATCGAACATTGACCCTATGACGATAAGAATAGATTTGACGATAACCAATCGGTATGACTAATGTGTAGTGGAATAATCCATTGGTAGGGGTTGGCAACAAAACCGAAATGTATTTTTCCATTTTATAATAAAAAAACTTTGCCTTGGATTGGTAGGTTAGACACATAAAATCGTGGGACTAAAATACCAGATCAATTGAATACGGCATTATTACATCCCGACACGGGCAGATGGGAAAGACTACATTTTAAAACCTTCCGAATTACAGCAATGAATAGATTGACCTATTTCTTAAAGACATCTTCAAAAATACACAAAAAATCATTTGTTCGATTTTTTAATTTTCGTGATGATATTTTGCATCGTATAGTTCTGAACTAGATAAACTAAGTAATGTTGGCAATCATGAATGTATCGAGTGTATTATTTATTATACTAAATAATATCATGTTGTCTTAGTTCGACATCAGATTGTATTTATTAATTAAGTATTTATTTTAGCTCTTATTTAAACTATTTGTTTTTGTCATGAAGTAATTGCCAGTACTGATATTCTTAATTTAATCATATGAATATCCGCTTGATTGCAATGCCTTTGATTTTGCAATGCAGTACAGGGTTGTCGGGTCTGATAGGACTCGATAATTTATTTTCTTGCCAAGAACGAGTAGTTTATTTACTAATACAACATGATATAATTTACTGTATTATGTAATACACTCGATACATTTATGATGCCAACAGTAAAAATTAAATTTTGTATTGCATTACAAGTATGTTTGCATATTTTGTTAGTTGTAACATTTTCTCTATAAAAGCTAATTCAGTTTATTCAGAGTAACATCCTTATATTTTCTAATTTTCGATATGGAATGAAAGCATAGAGAGCATTCAAAGTACATACAATCTGAATGATAAGTAATAGTCTCCGCCAATACAAATCTGCAATACGATGCCGACGCTTTGCTATTTGAAGCTAGAATATCAACGTCGATGTCAAAGGGAGCTTTCATTACTTACATGTGGGTATCATTGATGTACTGTACTAATATTGTAAATTTCTATGAAATGAAACAACTGGTTAAATTGACGCGTGTGTGTACTATATGAATACAATTTTATAGCAACAAAACTTCAAAATCCGACTCCGACCCAACAATTACTTTAGGTGCCAAGTCGCGATTTAAATATGCTTTCTTCGAAAGATAGCTAAGATAGTCCCATATAATTTTCATCAACAGCCAACTGGTGGTTTTGAGTTATTGTTATACTTAACAATTAATTATAGTCTATGTTAAAATGCGAAAGGGCATGCTCCGCTGGTTTGGTCATGTGGAAATAATGACAGATGAAGGATTGATAAAGCAGATATACAATGCAAATGTGGATGGATGTAGGTACCTGGGGAGACATAGGACATTGTATGGAAAGGGTAATAACTGTGAAGAAAGCAAGACAGGTTTGTCAGGATCGTGAGCTCTGGCACTCGTTACTCTCTACCTACCCCGTAAGGGACTTGGCGTGAAGATATGTATGTATGTATGTTGATGACGATATGATTCACGATAAAATTGATGGAAGTCCACTTAGCAACCACGACCTAAGTACCTTTTTCAAAAAGAATCAACAAAATCTAAAAAACTTTTTAAAAAAGTTACAAAAAACATAAAGTCGAATTGAGAACAGGAGGTTCTCTTTGAAGTTTTTTCGAGTCATTCAAAATTAAGATTTCGCATTTTCTACAAATGACACGAAGTTTTCTTTTTGAAAGTAGGCATACATTAGTACGAAACTGGAATATTCTCGTGTAGAAGTATAATCATATAGGACCCGCATGAGCTACGACTTTTGCTATGAGTGTTCAGCTAACAGTTATAATGTGATGCCTTTGATAATATCGTTAGTTGAGGGTTAAGCGTACTTAACGCTACATAGGTACGCCTTCAAATAGCGAACAAGAACATATTATTATTATCTCTTCTGATAGTAGAACACAATCGTGCCCTAAAGGTACCGAGAATTTTATGGTTGCGTCGATGTCCTAAGGTCGGGGTGTTAGGACTATTGTGCAAAAATACTGGTAACCCTAAACTCTGTACTATTACACGACCATACCATATATAGTAGTTATGGTGGCATGAATTGGTAAGGTAGCGGATACGCGAAAAAAGCTACACATCATAACAAAAGAAAAGAAAAAAAATACAAATACAAAGAGTTTTGGCGCCTTTGTGAAAGAAGATGGTCGTATTTTTTTCGTAATTATTGCATTTTGTGTAAATTATGAGTAAAATTAGTTATTTTAGGTGGCAATTAGTTTAGTTTTTTGCAGATAAAGTGTACAAGCAAAACATTTATAGGGAAATTACTGTATCGTGTATTCAAATCTCACTGAATGAGCTTAAGTAACGAAGCTACCGCTTTGCTTAAGACCCTGACATGACTTTGACTTATGACTGATGGCTGTAAAAAAAATGTGTGCGTGTACTATCGTACACTCGTAAGAAGTGAAAAAGTGAATATTCTTTATGACGTTATTTTTCAAAAAATAATTTACTACAATATGCAACTTAAACTTAAAGTGGTTAAATAAAGTTTATTGCCAATCCCTACTCCGCTGGAGAAAGTATACTTCGAATCACGCGTGGTAGGGATAAGAACATAGATGGCGCGTAACGAAAAAATGTGACGCGTAACGAAAAAATTTTACCAACATTTTTTTCCAACCCCGATAAAGAAGTTTCACTTCAATAATTTATTTTTACGGAAGACTCTCTCGGCCGGCCCCAGAAAGGGGAAAATTACCTTAAAAAAACAAAAACACATTAGAAAATAGCTATAAAAATTTGAATTTAGAATTCCTAATCAAAAAATCACTTCAACCACAATTTCATCTTAATTGCATAATCCTAATTTCATATGCAACGAGCTACTATGTAGTGGAACAATCCAGAAGTAGAGGATCGGGTCAAAAATACCCTAAACTCTGGACTGGTACACGACCATACCACATATTGCAGTTATGGTGACAAGAGTAGGTAGGTATGTCACAGGGTTCCTATACGTACAAGAAACTATACAGAACACTAAACTGTTTCATGTTAAACAAATAAACATAGTCCTGGCATCAGACAAAATATTAAATAATGCACAACGAACAGATTGTATATATGTTTAACCGATTGATATTAATATCAAGTAAAAAATAAGCAATTGTTTTTCCGGTTTTCCCCGACAATTTTCAGGTTTTTTTATAATAACTTTCTCATGATAAGTTAACTACCACAACCAAAAATAATTAGCAAAATCGGTTCAACCGTTCAGAATTCCGAAATCCGAGGGAAAATCCCCATTTCCTATATATATAAGAAATATATAGGAAAAACATGTATATATAAGAAATAGTAAAAAAAAATAGTAAAAGCATTGCACTGTTGAAAAATGTTTACGAAAACTTCACCTTTAATTGAACCCTAAATTCCTAACTTAAAGCTAAGAAACTGTTAAGTAGTACTATCAACAAAACTATCCGTAACTTTATTTTATGCAAAACATTAAGTGACTTTGGCCTGACTTGCAAATGTATTGTTTTATTACCCTTTACACTATTTTTTTTTAATTGATTTCTATAAACACAAAATCCACATCTTACAATTAAAATATGAAATAAAAGAAAAATATGCTGAATATTTGCAATTACAGATTGTAACATTTCATTTTTTTAATGTTTAAACTCTTGCAAATCTATATAGGAATGTAACTCCATTTCAGTTTTAATTTTTTTTAAATGTTAGCTAGACAAACGAAGACTTCATGTTGTTTGTATTCATGAACAGATTCACAGCATCACTATGCTGGCATCCAGATTAGCCAGCCAGCTCGCACCCAAATCATGAAAGGTTGAATGCTAAGGTCACTTTACTATCCTATTTCGTGTGACTTAGATCATGAGCCAGCATACTGACACTTTGATAATAAATAAATAACCCTGGAAAAGTTACAAAAATTGAATCTAATCCCAAAGTAAGAAAATTATATGCTTGTGTTATGGGTGTTAGTCAACGATTATACAATACAATACAATAACTTTATTATGCACCAAATACAGATAAATTACAAATACATCAAATAAAACTTAAATTATAAGATACACAAAGGCGGCCTTATCGCCAAATCAGCGATCTCTTCCAGGCAACCCTCAAGTATAGAACAAGATTTAACAGAATACTGTATAATGTTGCTCTTAAAAATATAAAAATGCATCTACTAATAGACAAAATAAATCATCCTAAAAGCAGAAACCTGTTTTAATTATAGGTATTAGATTTTACAACAAGCAATGTAAGTATTAATCACAGTGAACGCAGAACGATTATAATACATAGAAATACTCAAAAAGATACCAGAATAAATTTAATAAACATACAGACCCGGAAATGTAGACATTTAAATATTCGTCAAACAAATGCCTGCCCCCGACGGGAATGGAACCCCAACGTTAGCAACTCGACCAACGAGGGATAAAAATGTACAATTAAATTAAAATACAATTTTTTTTTAAAAGAAATACGTAATATCTTCATTTCCGTATCCCCACAGAGAGAGGCAGATAAATAACCAAAACGGCTAAAAAAAAGTAGTACTTAGAACACAGATCCAACTCAAAGTAAAGTAGTTTTTAATAAAAATTAGAAAAAAAAAACTGAAATTTTTTAGTTGCCGAAACAAAGAATCGAACCATGGATATAATCTAGTCAAAGCCAACATCGGTTGAATAGACCACAGAGGTAAACATTTATTATAATTACCTAAGTTGGTGCCGCTAGGTCTCAGGTTTATTACGCGGTTGTATACCTACACATAGTAACAAAAGCTAATTAATATAATGTGAAAAAGTGAAAAGATGGTTATTTGTTACACTGTGACAAGTCTCATTCCGTTAATTAAAACAAATCAACTTTATTAAGACGAATCATAACAACCTCAGGTATTTTCCACTGAGATCCTAAAATCGTTTGTTTATCTTAAACTTGTCTCATTTGAAGGTGACTTGATACTTGTATAGTGCTTTGCGAGATTCTTCTTCGGGGAATTAGATATAAATACTTTTTGTAAAAAAACACGACTCTGTGTTCTAGCGGTTCTGTTGTCTTGACTTAACGAGGTCCCGGGTTCGATTCCTGGGTCGGGCAACAAAAAGGAAATTGGGTTTTTCTAATTTTCTAATAAAAAAACGTTGCTTGGGATTCGATATGTGCCCGGTTGGCGACAGGCTTGTGTGAATGCCCTAGTTGCGCCTCTGCCTACCTCTTCAGTATAGGTGTAAAGATATTTACTTACAAAACTTTTATGAACATACTACTACTATGTGAATTTCATCAGCTGTAGTCTTTGATCAGCAATGATAAACTTATTTAATAGTTTTAAACAAAACTGTTTAGCTATAGTAAGGCAGTAGTATGGCATGCTAACTCAGATACCAGAAGTCGATATATTTGTTAATAGTTTAGCGTCATTCAAATCTAGCGCAATAAAATATCTCACTTATAACTGTTAGTTTTTAAGTAAGAATATTGTAATGTTTATAATAATGATTAAGCTTGTAACGCCTTGGGTACATACCTGTTATGTTACTGGAATAAATAAATAGGAGTAAAGTACTAGAAAGCTCAAATGATTAGATCCTTCGTCATCAAATGACGAAAAGGTGCAGGTTCAATTTTTTTTTTCGAGGAGAAGATTTTTGATTTTGTCACAAGAGACAAGAGCCACAGCTAAAGTAACTAGTACAGCTGTATATATTGTTGATAAAAGGGTTTCTTTCAGAGCTAAATACAAAGAAATAAGTATTTGAACCTCTTGAATTTGGTCATTTTATTAAATGCTTAGTACGTGCTAACCTCGCAGTTTTTATAACTTTACCGGACATCAAGTTGGTCCTTTAACTTTTGATAGACATGACTTTCAAAATTTCAGAAATGCCACGGACCCCCTCTTGCAAAAAATACATCCAAACAAATAATAAAAATCACTTTGAATAATTAATATACGGCAACTCCGAAGCGGACCCCAAGTCAAGATATCATGGACCGGGGATACTTTAAGAAACCAGGACCTAATATGTTAATCTTTTCACACGTTTCAACAAAATGTGATAATATTCACGATTTAAATACGAAAACCAAGAATATTGACGGTGTACAAAACTCGTATCTATAAAATAAGTAGGTACTTATTTCATGATATTAGTTTCTCTCTGTGGTCTAGCGGTCCAGGTGTTGGACTTGACTGTGTGAGGTCCAGGGTCCGATTCCCGGCTAAGACAACAAAAAGAAAATTTAGTTTTTCCAATTTTCTGATAAAAAAAAATGTTAGCCGGGATTGGATATATGCCCGGTTGGCGATAGGATTCCCACTCTGGGACTTAGTGTCTTCGGCTAGTCGTGGGTGCCCTAGTTGTGCCTCTACATAAATGTGCAGAAACAAGTAAAACTTTGAACAAAATGGCATATTGGTTAAATGCAAATAACCGTGAAACAAATTCCACAATAACAAAACAAGTTTCAAAACATATGATAGAAATATTATACCTACATTTTATACAGTACATTGATAGGTTTGTATATGTATTAAGAAGAATACGAGAAAAGGCATCTCTCTTATTTTCTCTTAGCTTATTAAAAAAATAAATAAATAAATAATATGATTTAAATATCAAAATTTCAAAAATATCAAAAATATCTAACTATTTGCACACCACTATGTGGTAGAATATGTATTTACAACTTTTAACACACATATTCCACAAAAATGTATTTCGTAGATTTTGATTTAAATTATAATTATGTTAATGAAAAATAAAATAAACCATCCTTATGTAGGCATCTACTTTAACGTAAGGTACGTTAATAAAATCTCTGTGTTTTATTACATTATAAATTAAAAGTGAAAATGTAAACTATTTTTGTCCTAATCCCAGTAGATTATTGCACTAAGCTTACAATTCTAAAGGTTTCTCTCAAAAATCTAACCCTTGTGTCTAGAAGACAATGTTCTTCAGCCACCACCGGATAAATTCGCGACCATAGGACCCTAATGTATTGTTATACTCCGAACCCATTGAGTATTCTGATCGTGTAGGGTATCGGTGATTCGGCTGCGAACACAATATGTGTAAATTTAGAAAACGTTTTTGTGACATTATTACATACTTTAGGGATTTTCAAAGAAATTGGCTTATTATCATTTGACATCTTTCTCAAATCTGATATCTATTGATGTTTTAAACTATTTCCTTGGTAAAGATTTATTTTTTCCCGTATAGATGCGTACTACCAGTTACAAAAGTCTGTATTAATAAATAATAAATAGAGTCTGTACAAAAGTTTACATATTCATTTTGCCATCGATTTTCATAAACCCTGATTTTTTAATCACCATCCAAATTTTAATATGTTGATCTTAAGTGAAAATAGTTAAATACGTGTTTTTTCTTTTAGTATCCCTCAATACTAAAATAAAAATTACTAAAATAAAATATTAAGATATGACATCGCAAAGTCGTCTACAAAGTACCGTACCTACGAGCTGAGTGCTCTGACATGCTAGATAGCTACCTGCTAGATAACTATTTTTTTTCATAAATTGACTTATTTATAGATACTTTATGCCTAGAAAAAATTTGGATGGTGATAAAAAAATCTTGTTGTATATGTATTTCGTAGTTATTATACTTATTCCAATACGTGATTTTTTATGATGTAAGCTTATATTATATAAATATAAACTTAAATGTACATATAGCGTTGAGTAGTTTAATAAAAAAACCTAATCAAATTCTGTGAAATAATTAATGTACACAATAAAATCCACGGATTCTTAAAAGTCAGCATTTTAAATACGCACAAAAATTATGGTGTAAACAATTTTTGTGCAAAACTGTTTTGCCAAATGTAAATTTTTCCAAGTAAGAAAAAAGACAAGGCGGTAGATTTCTTGTAGATAAGAAAATTTTGGAATAGTCAATTTATAAAATATCTTCTCCTAAGTCATACAGGATTTAATACAGGCATAAACTGGTAATTTGTGCACTTTGCTATCCAGAACGATAGTACAAAATTTGATAAATAAAACAAATTTAAAAGTAGGTGTTATTGACGTTAATTTTACTAATAAAAAAACTGCCTGTCTTTTATAAATATTGTTCTTTGTTTAAATAGCAATTGGGTCAGGCATTTCGTTAAAAAATTACCAAATCATAGAATTTGTTGATAACGGACAAACCCTAGAAAATGAATTCGCTGATCATGTTTTAGTGTTCGTTATAATGTTCGTCATAGTTCGTGGTGTTTATAAAAAGTACTAGTGGCCTGTGGCTTACTTTTTTTACAATGGGAATACAAAAGGTATCGAATTAAAAAACTAACTTGAAACTGTATTAAAAAAAAAGACGAGTCGCACTCCGGGAGTGCCAGCGAAAGTGAAAACTTGAATATTAACGTTGTGTATTTTCGATATTTTTGAATTTTTAGGGAATAATTTTGCACGAATTGCTTTAACTATCAGTTTTTTTTTATAATATTGGAAGACAAACAAGCAGATGGATTTCCTGATGATAAGCAATTTCTACCGCCTAGAAACACCAAAGGCGGTAATGGTGCGTTGCCGACCTGAGGCCGGGATCTTAGGCCTCGAGCAAAAGTAAGTTTACCGGATGCCTTACCCTCCGAACCGGAACACATCATGACGTTATGGCGGCAGGAGTAAGTAAGGCGGTGGTACCAATCCGGGCGAATCGCTGCGAAACTCTACCACCTAATCAAATGTCACGGTGTTAGTGACGGTAAACCTATGCTCGCCTCTTACGAGCTGCCTGGTAGGAAGGCAGATGGTCTATTCTACAAAGAAGCCCGAACCAACACGGGGAAAATAGTATAAAAGTCAGTATAAAAGTACTATCATCGCACAAATATTATTTTCATATCAATAACCCGCGTTTGGCTTGACAAAAACTAGCTAAAGTAAGATCACGTGACGCTTAGGAGCGTCGTCAAATTATCTGTACAACAAACATTTCTCGTCTACACATAAAGCTTAATTTCAAGTTGGAACAAATAGAGCAATGTCTGTGGTATACGTATCTGCTATCTGTAAAATTGTAATGGTAGGTATATTGCGGCGTATTATCCATTGCGCTTCCTATACTCTTCGGAAACATCTAAGCAATACAAAAACAGCAACGAATCTACGTTTTATTTTAGATCTCCCGCCGTCTTATTCGCGCATGTGCAGTGCGCCGTCTTACGTTCAGACGATCTGACGCGTGTTTAGAAGTTTTTACCCATTCCAAAAAAAAGTGCGCAACGCCGCTAAAGAAGTTTTCACTTCAAAAAAGTTTCTGGCATTGCAGCAACGATGTTCTTCAAAAAGTTTGTCTGCAATAAATTTCTTATTAACAGATAAGTTTTTTCTTAAGATCCGGGGTGAACACAATATACATACCCTATCTATGACCATATCTACGTTTATTAAAGGGTATTAGAAATAATCTCCTTACAAAAGATTTAGAGGATAAGTTACATGAAAAAACGTGTACTGCGGAATGAGGAAAAGTTTGTTCTGAAATTAACTGCGCATCAGGTTCTGCCAGATCATATACCCAAAATGCGAATGAAGCATTGCGCGCAAAATTTAGCAAATCAGATGGCGTAGCTCTTAAATATGTGGCAGGTAAGAAGTAATATTATCTTTTATAGATTTTTGGTTCTAGCCGTTTATTAGATTAAAAACACACTGCTATCCTGCAGGGATTAACAAGAGGCTAACTAAGGTGAAATACCAGAAATGCCGCTAGCCGACTAATTCATGTTACTATTGAGCCTTTTTTAAGTGAGAAGTTTGCGAACAAGCACACGGCTCTCCTGATGCCAAGAAATAACCATGGCCTATTGATACCATAGATGATGCAGACGCGTCACTGTCGTGAGGCCTAGATTAAAGGCTTAATTTGTAAGTCTCCCAAGTACTATACTCTCTGGACCGGAACATGATAGTCATTATGGTGGCAATGATAGGTAAGGTGGTAGATCCTCACCGGGGTAACAGGTCTACTACCAGTGATTTTGTTGGTAATGACCTATATTTTAACATGAAGCTCCTCTTACGAGCTGCTTGGCATCTAGGCAGATTATTTATTCTACTCAGGACCAATACCGGGTAAAATATAGCTAACTAGCTGCGCCCCGCGGTTTCACCCGCGTAAGTCCCAATCCCGCGGGAACTCCGGGATAAAAAGTAGCCTATATGTTATTCTGGGTCTTCAGCTACCTACACACCAAATTTCATCGTAATCGGCTTTGTAGTTTTTGCGTGAAAGAGTAACAAACATCCATACATCCATACATACAAACTTTCGCATTTATAATATTAATAGGATCTCAATAATATCTGCAATATTTGAAAAGGGTTTTTTGCAATATAGAAAAAGTCAAAAGTAAATACGTACTAATAAATAGTCGATTTTTTTCTATTTAGTTTTTAAAAAGTGGAACCGTTGATGAAAAATGCAGACCTGCTCATGTTTTTGATGACCTGTTCGATAGCGTGAACATTAGTTACAGTGGAATTAGTGAAGAAAAAGAATACAGAGCTGCAGTGACTCCTAGTTTACCACATCATACTTTGTGGAGTTATTGGCTTCCAATACTAATTTTAGTGACTTTAGCTAGCCATTAAAAAGTAGTGCCATCAATTTAATGCTGGGTTAAAACGATAGAAAGCGTAAAAAATGGTAAAATCGTTGAATTCGAAAGGTATTAAATCTATACTGCTGTGAAACCGTCCGTCTGTTTTTACCTTTTGGGTACGGAATTGTAAAAAGGAAGTGATAATATGTTCGCATATCATAACTATTATTTTTTAAATAAATAAATCGATTTTACCGTTTTTTTAGAAAGCGAATTTGTGAAGTGGCTCCGTGCCTCCAAGTCTCGATCTGAAAACCTAATCGAGGAAAACTCTAAATTGTGAAGATTGTGTTGGGTGTGATTTTTGTTGTGTTACTGATCTAAACATTATAATGCAAATAATGTTTTTTTATTATCTGGAGGAGGCCTTTACCTTCCGTAAGTGGGGGGTTCTTGCTAATTTTATTTTTATACATATTTTTATAAATGAATTTCATTTGACTTGCTTTAGACTTGCCTGTATATGAATGTTAACTTGAAGTCATGGTATTATACAACTGTGTATTAAAAGTACAAGTACCGTACAAATGAAACCTATAGAACTAGTATTATAAAACTAGGTCAGTACAAATGTAATTTCACAAAATAAAAAGAAACAAAAATAAACTTTGTTAACGATAAGCGAAAATACGTATTATGTAACAAGTATATATGTAATGTAACTTTAAAGCTGATATTTAAAAATGTGTAATTTTAGCATAACATAGCAAAGAAATAAAAGGCTTATTTATTTATTTATTTATTTATTTACTGATCTAAAATCATGCAAATATAAATTTATCGGCTATTTTACCTTCTAAACCAAAATAACGTCGGGCGCTTATATCATAATTTTGTTTTTTTTTTATGTTATAGGAAGGCAAACAAGCAGGCTGATTTCCTGATGGTAAGAAATTCACGCCATCTAGAGACACCAAAGATGTTAATGATGCGTTGCCAACCTGAGGTCAGGATGTTAGGCCTCGACCAAAAGTAAGTTTACCGGCTACCTTACCTTCCGAACCGGAACACGTCATGACGTTATGGCGGCAGGAATAAGTAAGGCCGTGGTACCAATCCGGGCGAGTCGCTGCGAAACTCTACCACCTAGTGAGATGTCACGGTGTTAGCGTCGATAAGCCTATGCTCGCCTTTTACGAGGTGCCTGGCAAGAAAGGCAAATGGTCTATTCTGCAAAGGAGTCCGGACCATAACGGGGAATAATGACAGAAATTAATAAGACGGTAATTGAACTCTGAAAGTGTAAATAAACAATTTCCATTTTATGTGTTAAAAGTCTACAATCCCAACATTGAAGTTTCGAAACATAGAAATAGATAATAGTAATCGCGTCATAAAGAAAGCAAGCCTAAGTCGTCAAGTGATTCCCGGCACGTACTGACGGCTGCTGTATGGAACAAACTAAACAGTTGTAAGAATACCCGCCCTGGCTCGTAGGTAAATTGTTTCGCTTGTTATTTATGTTTGCCTGCTTGCTAATACGTGCGCAGGGTGCTAAAGATCGCTAGTTTCCTACGAGTATCAAATCAATCACATATCTATACCCACTAGACTACCAGATGAATAAAAATGTGACATGAATTATTTTCATACAACATTTTTTGGTTTATTTATTTCGAATGTATGTGAAATATACAGTTCACGCAAAAAATAAATGCACGTCCGACGTAAGTCTAATGTCAATTCGTAGAATTCATTACAAAGTATCGGCGGGGATATGTATATTTATTAATCTCTGATACGGGAAGTGAGGGAGCGTACCGCGTTTTCCCGTATACTCGTTCATACATCGTGCTTCGTCTCTTTTGCTTGGGTACAATTAGAAAAACTTTTATTTTGTGTTATAAACTTGTAATATACTATGTATCTTTGAGTATTTTTAATATTCAGTCGTAAACGACGTAGTAAGAGACAAACATGAATTTATATAATAAATATAATCCCTTTCAAGATGAACAATCTTAATCATACCCTTCGAGTTTTTCGCTTTAGGCTTTTTAAGGGGTGGTGAGCCAGGTCTTCTCCGCTATTTTTATTATTGTTTTGTTTCTGACGTACAAAATGAATCCATGTTTCGTTCGTTGTAACAAAACAATTCAAAAAATTATCTGCATCGGCTTTAAATAACTTCAAACAGTCATGTGAAATAGTCGCGAAACCCATTTCGCAGGCACTTTATTGAAATCAAATTCGTTGACTATGATATTTTAAGTAAGTTCATAAGAGATGCTTATAATCTCGGCAATCTCTTAATGGGGTTGAGTGTTTGAGTTTCAATCTAAAATATAAAAATGAATCGCTAAATGTGTTGGTAAGCGCATAACTTCCGAAGGACTTGACTGATTTGCCTAATTTTTTTATTACTGTATTAGTTATTATCAGGAGAAGGTTTTTATGAAACGCAAAACAGGGAAAGTTGCAGGGAAAATGGGAAAAATAAAACTTTATTATTTCACATACTAATAGGGTGAAACGAAGTTCGCCGGGACAGCTAGTTTTCTAATAAAAATAACGTTGCCCGAGATTGGACGTGCCCGGTTGGCGAAAGGCTTGCATTGTGGGATTTAGCGTCTTCAGCTAGTCGTGGGTGCACTGGTTGTGCTTTGCCTACTGCTTTCGGGATATAAGTGTGAAGATACTTTTTAATAAGTAAGGCAAGTGATGCGATACAGTCAATATCAAAGACATACCAAAGACGAATGACTAACAATATCCATACCAATATTCTTTTTTATGCTATAGCCCAGGTATAGGCCGCAATTTATCTGTGAGTCAGGAAAAAATACCCTTTTTCATTATTCGACAACAGTATATGAATATTTTTACAACGTATAAGCTGCCGGCACTGTTCGATATTAAACTACGTATCAAAATAATTGAAACTTATGTTCGTATTTTTGTACCATTTCGGAAGGCTAAAAGGTCGATGATATTTTCATGATAAAAAATGTATCTTTATGTTACAAAAGATGTAAATGGTGTGCTCCAATCTGGAAGGAGAAATTTTAGTCTTGCATTTATGGGCTATCTCAGCCTCCAAACTTAACCACAACGATGACAAGCATTGTCTTACAACGGCAATAATAGTTTTGCTACTAAACCGATTAGTCGTCTTAGATTTACTTTATCTAATATAATATCTATAGAATTAGATTTTACTTAATCTTAGAATTAGATTAGAATCTATTTGATTTACTTTAAGTATCTTAGACTTAGACTACGGCCATGGACTAATGACAATTTTTATAATCTTTTGAATGTCTTGCCGATGAAAACTTTGATCTACTTTTTAAAAGCGAACCTCGATTTGTCACTAGCATTGCTTGATTAGGTTACAACGATTTACGATGAAAATCAACAAGACCTTAATAACGTTTTCACAAAATATTTAATTTTAGATTAAAAAACTTACGCGAGAGACTTGGCATCCTAGCTTAGATGGGCAAAGCATTAGGAAACGTTCGTGCTTAATTCTCTACCAATAAAAAATCCGTATTAAACACTTTGTAATTATAAAAAATGTAAAGACCCAAACACAGCCCCGTGTTGGTCCGGGCTCCTTTGCAAAATAGACCATCTGCCTTTCTGCCAGGTAGCTCGTAAAACGCGAGCATAGGCCTACCGTCACTAACACCGAGACATTTGACTAGGTGGTATAGTTTCGCAGCGACTTGCCCGGATCGGTACCACCGCCTTACCTATTCCTGCCGCCATAACGTCATGACGTGATCCGGTTCGGAAGGTAAGGTCGCCGGTAAATTTACTTTTGCTCGAAGCTGAACATCCCAGCCTCAGGTTGGCAATGCACCATTGCCACCTTTGGTGTTTCTAGGTGGCGTGAATTTCTTACCATAAGGAAATTCATCTGCTTGTTTGCCTTTTAATATCATAAAAAAGCCAACAAGAAAAAGAAGCGCCTGCGATAACTTTGTAAACTTCAAAATCTGTATCTGCAACAATTTTGTTTAATTAAACTTTTTAATAAAACCTGTAAATAAATAATAATGTTTACGTTTTTATGAAAAACGGAAATATCCGATGTTATGTAATAAGTGATGGCACATCTAATACGTTAACAAAAATGTTTTGATATTTCTCAACAAAGTCTCAGTAAGATTTAAAAAAGAAAAGTTTTTTATGTTATTGGAAGGCAAACAACCAGACGGATTTCTTGATGGTGAGAAACTCACACCGTCTAGAGACACCAAAGGTGGTAATGGTGCGTTGTCAAGAGTCCGTGATGTTCGGTTTCGAGCAAAAGTAAGTTTATCAGCTACCTTATCATCCGAACTTTAACACGTCAACGGCAAACACTGACGTTATGGCGACAGGAATAGGTAAGGCGATGGTACCAATCCGGACGAGGCGCTGCGAAACTGTTAGTAACAGAAAGCCTATGCTCGTCTTTTACAAACTGCCTAGCAGGAAGGCAGATTGTTCTGCAAAGGAACCCGGACCAACACGTGCAAAGTTGTAAATCCGATATAAAATCAATTACAACGGTTTTCCCGATCAGCGTCACGTTTTTAATTAAAAATATTAATGTTTGTAACTTATTATTATCGGCTAAAAACCCTAAAAAATGTAAAATAATAACGATATCTTGGAGGGCTATTCGCGGACATGAAAGTCGTGAAATTACCTACGAAAATAATTAGGAGCTCGAAGAGGCGTGAATTACCGACCGGCACGCACGTCTTATTATTTTGCTGTTAGGGACCACGAGACGTAGTTAATACTGCATCATGAAATATTATAGTTCAATTAAGTTGAACTTTTGATCCAACTCCAAAGTTAGAAAGTTTATTTGTATGATATGGGTGTCAGTTAAAGATACTACTACACGTATTAAGATATATATATATACGTGTGTGTTTAAAATTTTCGGTTATACGGGGATGCTATTAGTCGACTTCAAAAAAGGAGGAGATTCTCAATTAGACTGTATGTTTACTACGCGAGTACTCCTTCAATAGCCAACTGATTTTTATGGTTCTTTATTAGAAAAATAGGTCATGAGAATGACTACGAGGTGGTTCCATATTAATTTAATTAAGATCATACTGAAAACTGATGAGGTCGTCAAGATAAGTGAAAAAAATATGCATTTAGTGTAACTAAAAAGCTACTAGTAGGATATTGATAAGATTTATGTGAGACCATTTGGGACCCTTTTGCTATCTTTCGAAAAAAATAATTAACGAATCATGACGTGGTACCTAATAAAATTGCTGTAATCGATTTTTGCAGTTTTATTACATTCGGACTTTAGTAGCGGTAAAAAAATGTTACAAAAATATTTGAACTTAAGTTTTGAATTATGATCTGTTAGGTATTAAAATAAATTGATAAAACATGCAATTCCAAAAGTACAGATGTTTGTTTTCATGGAAACCAGTGTATCTTCGCGGATTTCATTGTATTTTACAGAAAACTATCATTGACAAATGTTAGTTTTGGTTATTTTAACATATTTATATGTATAAATATAAAATCTACAAACTCTTTGTTATTTTATATTATTTTATTATTATAAGCAAAACATCAAAAATTTGAATTTAATGTATCATAATGCTTATATTTTTTATTGCAAAACACAGCATAGAGATTAAAGTTGTAATAACACACAAATGCATGGACTAGACAGGAAATGAAGCCGAGTGCTATAGTTGATTGTTGGCGAATTTGGCATTATGTTTTTTTTTGGTGATTTTTCAATCATTATTTAATTAAAATAGACAAAAATTAAGTGTTTTAGTTGATGTCCCCGGGTCATCAGATATATTTGATGAAAAAAAACCATCTCGGAAGTAGAAGAAGTGAAGTAGAAGAAGTGTGCTTTCTCTGTGTCACATCTATAATAAATTTTATTACAATTAGCAGTTTTTCGTTTGAGCCTAGGAGTTAGTCTTATCGTAGGATTTACAAATGTAATAACAACAAAGTTTTATTCTGAGGAAAGTACGAAGCGAATCAAGAAAACATCATGTTTGTAATTTTGACAAAATACACAAATTAAGAAACCTTTTAGTGAGATTTTATTTTTATGGCAAAAGACTACGAAAATTCACTCGGCACCCCCGATGTTTTGTATTCTACGCTATTTTGTAGCCGGGGTCGTTAGGCTTATTACGCTACCCTACCTTCCGGACCGAAACATGACACTATCATAATGGCAGAAGGAATAGGCGAGGCAATTGATCCTCACCTGGACGAGTTGCTGTACACCAGTTAAACTTTAATTTTAAATGGAAGACAACCAAGCAGACAGATTTTCGCAGGACAGCATCTTCCTTTTAGACACCGAATGTGGTAATGGTTTTCTGGCAACCCTATCTTGTTTGGTTTGGTTGTATTTGGTATATGTTTCCTAAAAAGATAACCACCTATCAACATTTAACAAAAATTAAGTGTTTTAGTTGATGTCCCCGGGTCATCAGATATATTTGATGAAAAAAACCATCTCGGAAGTAGGTACGCTCTTTCCAATGAAAATAAAAAAAATTAAAATTGCTTTAGAAATAACGGATTTTATGATAATCATAAAAAATGTAGAATTCTAATTTAAAACCAACTTCTTTTTTTAAAGTTGGTCTTTCAATTATTTAAATACTAAATCGCCTTTATGGTATAGCAGTCCAGGTAATGGACTTAACTGCATGAGATCCCGGGTTCAATTCCCGAGTCGGGCAACAAAAAGAAAATTTAGTTTTTCTAATTTTGTTGGCGCTAGGCTTGCCACCTATCACATTGTGAGACTACGGCTAGTCGTGGGTGCCTTGGTTGTGCTTCTGCCTTCCTCTTCTGCGATATGAGCGTGAATATACTTTAAGTACTTTACTAAGAAATTTAATTTGGTCGATTGGTTTCGTGAAGGAGGAAAATCAATTCTCTTCTTTAGTACATTTACGAGCAGTTTTATACGTCAAATAAACGGTATTTTGAGTCCCTACTAAATTATAATTATAAATAATTCCAATATTTCTATTAACTGTTTGGGTAACCCACGAGCAGTTTTATACGTCAAATAAACAGTATTTTGAGTCCCTACTAAATTATAATTATAAATAATTCTAATATTACTATTAACTGTTTGAGTAACCCACTTTTACTATTAACTGTTTGGGTAACCCAAACAGTTAATAGTAACATTGGAATTGAGACTTTAAAAACATAAAAATAGATAAATTATTTAATCTGTACACACCAGGTTACACAAAGCTTATATACTTAATATTGAAGTAAAAGCAATTAGACTGAGATTCATATTCTTTGATTCACATAGACCATACGAGTGGTTCTTGTGCGAGTCGACATCTATATATTTATACGTGATGCCTAAACTTTGGACCCCGTTTTATGAAAATTGCGCTGACGCAGGCAAGTAAAATTTGGTACGCTTATAGTTTATGTGTAGAAAAAGTGCAAAACGCTAATATTTCTCAATAATGATGCTAATAAAGTGCATTAAATCAACAAATAAAACATTACCCACACTACCATGCATTTGACACACACAAACAAATATATTGTTGATAACGATAAAATATCACAGATAGCGCACTAACTATTCATGGAGTGTAGTAGTTGGTCTTGAGAAACGAAGATGGCGTTCTTATCAACAAGAAATTAAAATTTGTAATGGTTGAATTTCAACCAACGGGCGACCACTCGTTATTGAAAAACTAGCAAAGGATCGGAATCGAAATATCGGAATAACATTTCTGATATTTTGCTAAAACAAAATAACAGGCGTTAACAGAAGGTTTCTATAAACTTCAAATTAACATATTATAAATACTAAAACTAAAATCTAGTAATCATGTTTTCCTGTTAGTACAATGAAATGAGCTAGCACAGGTACAGTGGTGTTCACAAAAATGTACAACTTTTATATGTGGAAAATACGAGTACTGGTGGTAGGTGTGCTGGTGAGATGCTAGAACGTAGTGGGGGTGGCTTAGCTACCACCCACCACTATGTTACCAGAATATAAACAAACCAACAGACGGTTTTGGAATACGGGATCCTGTTGGTATAAAAAGAATTAAAAAAATGTAAACAAAAACACTATAATAAAAGAAACACTAGTAAAATAAAGTCCATACAAAAAGTCTGTGCACAAAAAAGGTTCTGCCGGATAAGAAAAGAAGGGTCGTGGGATACGGTGGTCTTGTCGAAGGAACTCGAAGGACTGCTGATGTAGTCTTCGGCGGTTAGGCTAGCGGGACCCTTTGGCGCCTTCCCTCAGCAGCCAGAAGCAGCAGTAGAAGAGGGCGGCCATAGAAGAACACCGGCGGGCAGCTTCCGCCGGTCTAGGGTCCTCCCACCACCGAGCAGCAGACCCCAAGCAGCAAGCAGCAGTCATAGTAAGACGTTCCGTCGACTTATAGAATTGGAGCTCTGTAGTAGGATATTAGGAAGAATGTTAGGAAAGAAAGTAGACTCTGAGAATACTAGAAGTAGACCGTGTCAGAACATGTAGCAGACTAAAATCGAAAAGAATTTTGGTTCTTCATTTTAAAAATATTTTTGAAAAAGAATTTATTTTTTATTGCTGGCCAGTGTAGTTACCAACTACAAAGGCCAGCTTAGAAAATAATATTACAATGCTCCTAGCAGAGACTTATATAGAGATAATTTCATAATCTAGCACAGGTACAACATAGAGGTACGATTTAAACATATAATTGACAGATGTTGATTAGGATGGCTCTGTTGCAAAGTATGTTATTATTATTTTAATATGATATTGGAAGGCGAACAAGCAGCCGAATTTCCTGATACTAAGAAATTCGTGCCGCCTAGAGACACCAACAGCTGTAATAGTGCGTTGCCAACCTGAATCCGGGATGTCAGGCCTCGAGCAAAAGTAAATTTACCAGCTACTTTGCCCTCCGAACCGGAACACGTCAACGACAAGCACTGACGTTTTTGTGATAGGAATGAATAAAGGTAAGTAAATCTGGGCTAGTCCCTGCAAACTCTACCACCTAGACACCTCTCATGACACAAGTAGGTATACACTTACTCCTTAACTAATATTTACTTACCTTTATCTATTTACCTCTACTTTGCTACTTACTAACTTACTACTAATGTACGCGTATCTTAAAAAGTTCAAAGCTTTTTTACACGAAAAGAATAATAACAAGAATTCCTAGCGGAGTTATTAGTTTGAACATAATTTAAACGAAAAGTTTTTATGTATGTACGAAATCAGCGCATGCCACGGTAATTGTTTTAAAAAATAATTAATTGAAATAATAAAGATATCATATCACAAAAATTCGACAATCATAACTACAGCTTGGCACGCACCGTCTCTATACTTAGTCTGGCCATGAATACTGTTACACTTAAAAATAAAAAAATATTACATTTGAATTTCGAATCTGTCATTTTTATACGATTGTTCATTGTGTTTTCTCATTTTGGCGCCAATACATTGTACAATATTTTGCGATATTAAAATGGAGTGGGGTGATAAAGAGAACCGAATCGCTGTGATTGCATTACACAAAGTAGGTATGGAGCCAAATGCAATTTTTAAAACTCTCCATACACTTGGTTTTAGTAAAATGTTTGTGTACCGGGCTATTAATAGGTACAATGAGACTTCCTCTGTTTGTGACAGAAAAAGATCTGGCCGTCCACGTAGTGTTCGTACGAAAAAGGTGGTCAAAGCAGTAAGGGAAAGAATTCGAAGAAATCCTGTCCGAAAGCAAAAGATTTTATCTCGGGAAATGAAGATAGCACCTAGAACCATGTCGCGTATTTTAAAAGATGACTTAGGACTTGCAGCCTATAAGAGACGCTCTGGTCATTTCTTAACTGATAATTTAAAGAAGAATAGGGTCGTAAAATCAAAACAATTACTGAAGCGGTACGCAAAGGGAGGTCACAGAAAAATTTTGTTTACGGATGAGAAAATTTTTACAATTGAGCAACATTTTAACAAACAAAATGACCGTATTTATGCTCAAAGCTCTAAGGAAGCTTCCCAATTAGTCGACAGAGTGCAACGTGGACATTATCCAACTTCAGTGATGGTTTGGTGGGGTGTTAGCTATGAAGGAGTGACTGAGCCATATTTTTGTGAAAAAGGTATCAAAACATCGGCACAAGTGTATCAAGATACCATTCTTGAGAAGGTAGTTAAGCCCCTTAACATCACCATGTTCAATAACCAAGTATGGTCCTTCCAGCAAGACTCGGCGCCGGGTCATAAAGCTCGGTCCACGCAGTCTTGGTTGGAAGCGAACGTTTCGGACTTCATCAGAGCTGAAGACTGGCCGTCGTCTAGTCCCGATCTTAATCCGCTGGATTATGATTTATGGTCAGTTTTAGAGAGTACAGCTTGCTCTAAACGCCATGATAATTTGGAGTCCCTAAAACAATCTATACGATTGGCAGTGAAGAATTTTCCCATGGAAAGAGTGCGTGCTTCTATTGATAACTGGCCTCAACGTTTAAAGGACTGTATTGCAGCCAATGGAGACCACTTCGAATAAGCTTTTTATATTTTTAATTGTTGTATATTTATGTATTAAACTAACACACTGTAAAAGTAATATATGTTATTTGCAGTTAAAAAAATATTTTTTTTCTTTATTACAATATTTATGGCAAGACTAGGTATATTAAAAAATTGTAAAAGAGCTTAGTCTAAAGAGACCACAACAAAATTGGGCTACGTTACTGGGATTATTATAAACCTTTTTTTGCAAGACTGTTTGCCAATTTGTTTGTCTATTTTTACATTCCTGGAAATATTGACCGCCATGTTGGACGAGTGGATAGCGTATACGCCTAACTACACAGATCAACTGCGAGGCTTGGGTTCGGTGCCCGACAGCGGCACTTGTGTGGTGAACATTTAGATGTCTGCATTTTCGGGTCTAGGTGTTTATTACATTTATTCTGGTATCTATTTAAGTATATCTTTGTATTAGTATCGTTGACTAACACCCATAAACAATCATATAATTTACTTACTTTGGGGTTAGTTTCAATTTGTGTAACTTTTCCAGGGATATTTATTATTTGTCATTATTATTATTAGTACTGGTTTAATATTGATAGATTTTATTTAAGACAAAATTTGAGTTCTACTTTAGATCCTGATATATCAGTTAAATTCGATGAAGTAGATTCACGTCTTTGAATAATTATTAATTACAATAATGTAAGTTTTAAACAATTTGAGACGTAATCTGTACATACAAAAATTAATCCTCCTTTCGTTTCATCATCCTATCACGTCTGAAGGATTGACCAATTTTGATTTTTTTTTCGATGTGCTAAGTATTATTGTTAGAAAAATGTTCACGTGAAAAAAGGCCAATATTCAATTTTATGACAGGAAAACGTCTTTCGGTTTAGCTAGTGTAATATGATTACAAATAATAATGTTTGCAGCCTGGCCAAACCGAGGGAATATGCGGGGGTAGGTAATATCAAAGATATATATATATATAGGTATACTAGCTGCCCCAGCAAACTTCGTCCCGCCAACATTCGAAAAAAAAACTATCCTATCTTTTAAGATGAACCAAACTACAGATATATGTGAAATTTTATCGAAATCGGTTCAGTAGTTTTGAAGTTTATTAGCAACATACATTTATATATACAAGATTTTTATACACATAATATTTACTAATCTCTGGTAATATCTATCAGCAAAGTAAGTGTGATAACTGGACACCAAAGCTAGTTGTAGAATTAACATAACAAAATGAGTGTATGTATGTATTAGCCGATCTAAAATTATACAGGTCTAACCCTACACCATCACTCTAGTGACGTTTTTCTTAATTCATAATCAAATAGAAGATAACACTTCCTAGAACAAGGAATATAAGTAACCCTTAAGTGACGCCTACAACTAATCATGGTATAGGTATATTTCTACCTGAAATTCGAATAATTGTTAGGGTCTTTGTGTATGTAGGTTTATTGGCAACCCTACTCTTTAAACCAATGATAAAACCTAATATTAGCATTTCGGGATGCGTTAAGATGATTATACCAATACGATACAAAACTCATCCCCTAGTCATTTTATTGCGCATTCACTAAACTAATTTTAAGTTAAAACTATCTTCAAGGTTATGCTTAAAAGTTTATTCATCGTAAACTGTTACAAAAACAACTGTCCGAATTGGTCTTCTACAACGATGTTTCTAACTAAAAGGGTTAATACCTCGGGACTATAAACATTGGAAAAACTTGGTCAATATTTCCAATTTTCAAATAAAAAACCTTTGCTTGAAATTGGATATGTGCCCGGTTGGCGATAGGCTTGCCACCTATTACATTGTGGGACTTAGTGTCTTCGGCTAATCGTGGGTACCTTGGTTGTGCCTCTGTCTAACTCTTCGGGAATATGGGTGTCCACTACTGGACAAACAACTTACATTTTCTCGCTAAATGTTTTTAAGTAATTTATCCCAATTACTAAACATTCAGGAAATTCATATGTACTCGTATGTTAGGTGGTAGAGTTTAGCAGCGACTCGCCCGGATTGGTACTACCACCTTACCTATTCCTGCCGCCATAACGTCATGACGTATTCCGGTTTGGAGGGTAAGGTAGCCATTAAACTTACTTTTGCTCGAGGCCTAACATCCCGGCCTCAGGTTGGCAACGCACCTTTACAATTTTGGTGTCTCTAGGCGGCATGAATTTCTTACCATCAGGAAATCCGTCTGCTTGTTTGCCTTCCAATATCATCAAAAAAAATATATAATATACAAAACACGGCTGTTGTACACATGTATCTTATGTAGGTATAGAAGCAGTTTTCGCTTTGCTCGTGGTTCTGCGAATTATAAATTTTAATCATTAAAGGAATGCTTCATTTTCTTTGTACCTTTATGTTATAATTAACCCTCGTTACGGTTCGACGCTAAGGAAAGAAATTGTTAAGAAATTTAATGTTCTTTTGCAATTTCGAAATAATGTTAAGAATATTCTTATTAATAATTTACTGTAAATAAATGTTCCTTACTCTAAACTTAATTTAGTACCCCTTCATTTAGTGTTTATTTAATAAAAATGTATACACAAAGTACACATAGTGTACACAGTGTAGGTACATAGGTGGATTTATAGCCACGTGGCATTCTTTACCAGTCTAACTTCATACGAAATAGTTAGATATTACTAGCTGATTTAGCAGACGTTGTTCTGCAATATTTTGAATGTGATTTTAGTATAAAAAAATTGGGCTGAGTCACCCTTATCACTTATGGGTATAAAAAATTGATGTTGCACTATTCGGTCAAGCCTTTTCGGAGTAGTACCGGAACGAATATTGTGACAAAGAGAATATTTATATAATTCTTGTACTCGTGTGTTTGTCACTGAACTCCTCCTAGACGACTGCACCGATTTTGATGAATTTTTTTATGTGTATTTAAGGGGATTCGAGAATGGTTTAGATTCTCAATTTGTTCTCCTGGAAAATGTTTTTTTAATTATTTTTTTAATAGTAAGTAGTTGTTGATTTTAGAATGTTTCACATTGTATCCGACAGACTGCGCTACTATTGAAGCGTTAATGTCAAGCGAAACGAAGTTTGCTGGGTCAGCTAGTCTTCTTATATATAAAAATCAATTGCTGTTCGTTAGTCTCGCCAAAGCTCGAGAATGGCTTGACCGATTTGACTAATTATGGTTTTGAATTATTTGTGGAAGTCCAGGGAAGGTTTAAAAGATAAGAAACAAGGAAAACTAGCAAAAACAGCATTTTAAGAAAGTTACAAACAGAATAAGTGGAAGGAAGTTCGCCGGGATAGCTAGTTTGTATATAAGGTTAGAGGTTTGTATTTTTACCTTGGGGATGTTTTTGGCCGTTGGCTATTAGAATAATTACCTACATCTCGGTTTCCTCTTAATGGATCTTGGATTTATTATAAAGTTAAAAATATTTATTTCATATAATGAAAACAAACAAAAAGGATTTCCATTTGATTAGACCAGGTGAAGTTGTAAAAACCACGATGGTAGTAACATATTAGCCATTCAAAAAAAAATATATTTCTCGGTGCTCCGGGTCCTCTGTGTATGTAGGATAGACCATCTGCTGTCCTGTCTGGCAGCTCGTGAGAGGTGAATAAAGACTAAACATGTCTTTGGCAACAAAACCACTGGAAGTAGATTACTGTACAACAACTTGCGCGGATGGGGATCCACCGCCTTGTCTATTTCTGTCGCCATAATAGTATGTTATGTTCCGGTCCAGAGGGTAGGGTAGACTTTCAGAATTAGCTTAACACCCCGGCCACAGGACAGCGACGCACCTACAGCAGTTTTGGTCTCTATGAGGTGCGGTTATCTCTTATCATCAGGGAAGCCGCGTGCTTTTTCTCTTTCTTTTATTTTCACTATCTAAACTATAGTGGTAGAGTTTCGCAGCGACTCGCCCGGATTGGTACCACCGCCTTACCTATTCCTAACGCCATAACGGCATGACGTGTTCCGGTTTGAAGGGTAAGGTAGCCGGTTTTGCTTGAGGCCTAACATCCTGACCTCAGGTTGGCAACGAACCATTACCATTTTTGGTGTCTCTAGGCGGCTTGAATTTCTTATCATCAGGAAATCTGTTTGATTGTTTGCCTTCCTATAACATAAATAAAAAGAATTACCTGATGTTCATAAATTCACGTCACCTAGAGACACCAAAAGTGGTAATGGTGCGTTGCCAATCTAAAGCCAGGATGTTAGACCTCGAGCAAAAGTACCTAAGTTTACCGGTAA
>NJDD01003090.1:112253-134014 GCA_002245505.1 Calephelis nemesis
ACCACGGGATTTTTTTTTTATTTTATGTGCCCGTGTTGGTCCGGGCTCCTTTACCAGGCAGCTCGCAAAAGGCGAGCATAGGCTTATCGTCACTACTATCGTGACATTTGACTAGTTGGTAGAGTTTCGCAGCGACTCGCCCGGATTGGTACCACCGCCTTACCTATTCCTGCCGCCATAACGTCATGACGTGTTCCGGTTGGAAGGGTAAGGTAGCCGGTAAACTTACTTTTGCTCGAGGCCTAACATCCTGACCTTAGGTTGGCAAAGCACCATTACCATATTTGGTGTCTCTAGGCGGCGTGAATTTCTTACCCTCAGGAAAACTGTCTGCCTGTTTGCCTTCCAATATCATAAAAAAAATGATCAATGTAATGTGATTCGGCGCAAAGTACAAGACAGAGAGCCTAAAAGCCTAATTACAAAAGATTAGGTGCGAAACGCAGAAGTAAAATTAATAACAAAACGCCATTCTGTCTTTTGTCTAAGCTCTGCGCTACTCTGACCATGGGTTCCTTGGGGAAAGTTGTTCAGTTTCTTCAGTAAAATCATCCCTCTAAGTATGGCACGCAATAGTACGCAAAAAAAAACGAGCGACAAAAATATTCGTATAATGTTATCGTATGCAACCTACAAAAAGAAATGAAATCGAAATGAAAAGAAATGACGAGAGCTCGCACTGTCAAAAAGTAATCAGATCTCTTGTAGAGCCAAGTTACTAACCCCACATGCCCAGTCCTAAATTTTTAAAATTGCATTGGGAATCGACTCGGAGCCTCACGGTTGGTCAGTGGAGCTAGGCGCGTAGGTTAAGCGCTCGACCAACGAGTGGTCAATAAATAATAAAAAATAGTCTATAAAATGTAATTTACCACGACCCCAATCCTGCTGCTGTTCCCTACATATACTCAGATATTTGTTCACTGAACCTAAGTTGTAGGTTCGAACAGAAGAAGAACAAATGTCATTTTAGTCGGTCGTGTGCAATAGCCCTTCAAGTTTTATTTTACTGCCATCTCTTCAAGTATTACAAAATTTAAATGGATGTCAGTAAACATTTTTTTTGTGATGTGTCTTGTAATATAGTGGACAAAGTATTGTTTACATTTACTAATAGATGGCGTTATAAAAGACAGAAATAACGCGGCAAAATAAAATTTGTTGTGATAGTATGTCACTGTCTACTGAGTTACGGCATATTCCTATTTTCTATTACATTATTATCGGTTTTTGTAACAGTTATATTATTTTGTATATAATTAGTTTGAGGATATGAAAATTTTGGTGGTATTTTTTATAGTTTTCAGTTAAAGTACACAAGTGAACTATTCGTGGCGAAATAAGTTTACTGCGTAATTTCTCATTGTCGCCAAATCTCACTAAACGAGCTTGACTAACGAGGCCCATTCTTAGCTAAAGACCCTGACATGGACTTTCTATGACGACTTATTACTCATTTTGAATAATTTAAAATTGTTTAATGCGAGTTTAAATAAGACTTATGGCAGGTGCTAATGCCCATGCCAAAAACCAAAAAAAATCTCATAGATGAAATTTATTGTTATGGAACATACTTCAAAGTAACTTGCCGCGATTTTTCTGTTATATTGTCTTCTGCCGAGTGGAAACGTGCCACGTGCTTCTGCCACGAAGTGATAATTTCACTTTAATAGTTAAGTATGACTATGACTTCTAATCGAGTTTAGCGTCACTTTGAAGCTTGTTGACTGGGTAGTTTTCTTTTCAATCTTGTAAACTCGTCACCAGTGACAATCACCATGAATCACCATGATGTTGAAAGTTTTGTAATTGATTCGTTTTAGCATGTCCTCATCGACTCAAATTCGATTGAGATTTGGGAGAAAAATCAGATCTTTTAGGACTAACCTAGTGGCAACATATTTCATACCCAAATTATTTGTTAAAATGATGCAAGTCGACTTGTGAGATACAAAAAGTTTCGCAGCTATCTCTTTCAAAGTTGAATGAGGGTTTTCAGCCATGTTTTCCTTCACTTTCGCGATGCTAGCTTCAGTTGCAGTTGTTGTCCTACCAAAGCGAAGCAAATCCATGACATCTCGATCGCCTTTGAACGATTTGTACCACTATTAAGCACAATATTTCATAAAATCGATTCACCGTAAGCCTTCTGTAACATTTTTTTTGACTCCAAACACAAAATTCTGTTCTAATTTGTTCGATATTCTTGTCCAATTAGAAATCCGAAACACAACAAAATATGCATTTACTAAAAACAACACTGTATTTAATAGATATAAACAATAGATGCAAATTGATCTCTGTACCAAAGTGGGAAACAGTTGTGCCAACCAAACAACAACAAAAAAAATTGGGACCTTAAACAAAAAAAGTATTGTGTGGTTTTATAAAACCAAGGTTAAAGTATAACTTGATCTATTACTATAAACTATAGACGCCGCCATATTGATCTCGGCTGCTCTAACGTCATCGTCACGCAACATGCGACACACATACCAAAAAAATTGAGACGATGTAATAAAAGATTCACTTTAATAATACATTCCCGATACTTATGTGACAGAATTTATGATTTTATTTCGTTAAAATGTGTCTGAAACGTTATTAGTCTGTGATATTGCACCATTCGGTAGCAAAGCCTACAGTATGTATCGGCCTTTAACTGTAACACAGAATATAAATCATCTCCCTTTACAATTAAACATTTATTTAAAAAGTAAGTATCTTTAAGCAACGACTGATTTATTTTTTTAGAAGGATTTATACTGTCCCATAGTGACAGATGGAAAACCTATTGCCAATCAGATAATTTTAATTTATAGATGTAACCTAATACTCTTATAAATTATTTATGTATAGTGTTCGACAGGACATCAATTAGTAAATCAGTATTCACTATCGATAATTTGCTAATTTTATATAATTTTAATTCATAAGTTCCTAATAATCACAGAAATGAATGTTTATTTAACTTTAGATAGGACATCTAATCAGGTAGTAATTAAATATTACTAGTTCCAGGTATTTCCTGTATGGACAAGTTGCAAACATTTACTGTAACCTAAATTTGTTTATTTGACACTTGTGATAAGGATCACAAAATATAATGTTTTCTGTTATTTGAGCTTTTTGAGAACAACAGAAGACAATAATATGGAAAAATCCTAAAACGTTGATACTTTATTCATTCTTAAAATACCTTGTAAGTAGGTATATAGGTAGGTATTAATGTGTATTACAGTTTCTACCCCCGCATCATCATCATCAGCCGGAGGACGTCCACTGCTGGACATAGGCCTCCTTTAAAGAGCGCCACAAGTCACGGTCACCAGCCGATTGTAACCAGCGACTCCCCGCGACTTTGACCAGATCATCAGTCCACCGGATGGGAGGTCATCCAACACTACGTCCTCCGGTGCGAGACCGCTACTCGAGAACCTTTCTTCCCCAGCGTTTATTGGTTTTGCGAGCAATGTGGCCTGCCCATTGCCACTTCAGCTTGCTGACTTTCTGGACTATGTCAGTTACTCTGGTTCTCTTACAGATCACCGAATCACTCCCTCCATAGCACGCAAAGCGACTCTGAGCTTGTTTAAGCTTACCCCCACGTTTCAGCGTTCTTATTACGTTTCATTATAATCAGCAAGTTTATCGAATTATCGAATTGAAATTGGTTTTCGAATATATTTACACTTAAGTCTATCATTACTTATCATATTATTATAATTTTTAAATTATATTATACTAGCTGCGCCCCGCGGTTTCACCCGCGTAAGTCCCAATCCCGCTTGAACTCCGGGATAAAAAGTAGCCTATATGTTATTCTGGGTCTTCAGCTACCTACATACCAAATTTCATCGTAATCGGCTTTGCAGTTTTTGCGTGAAAGAGTAACAAACATCCATACATCATTACATCCATACATCCATAAATACATACATACAAACTTTCGCATTTATAATATTAATAGGATTAATTATTATAATTAAATTTTCTCATTATTATAATTATTTAGTAAGTATTACCGATGTAAATGTCGGATTAAATATTTTTTTTATAAAAAATATCGAACTCAAACCTTATTGCGTCTGTCCAGATGCTAATAAGTATATTACAAGAGCAGTCACTTATTAAAATTACTAGCTGCGCCCCTCGGTTTCACCCGCGTAAGTCCCAATCCCGCGGGAACTCCGGGATAAAAAGTAGCCTATATGTTATTCTGGGTCTTCAGCTACCTACATACCAAATTTCATCGTAATCGGCTTTGTAGTTTTTGCGTGAAAGAGTAACAAACATCCAGACATCCATACATACAAACTTTCGCATTTATAATATTAATAGGATGGAAAAAGTAAAGTTTGTCTATGTACGCCCGTCAAATTGCATCTGGTCTTCGAGTATTAGTTAGTTTAATACTTTTTTTTGTTTTCGATTTATAAATAATTAAACAACTGATTTAGCAATTGTCGTATCTAGATTAAGTGTATTCATTTAATTTCTAGTACAGCCCTTAAGAAAGGTTGATCGGCCTTCCAAATTTCGGTCAAGAGCTAATCGAAGTTTGAATTCGCTTAAGAAATACGGAATGAAGAAACTTTTTGATCTGATATCGTTACAGTTAATTACAGTAGAGATATTTACAGATTATTTGCTGCTCTGAGCAATTTTTTCTACAGTTTATATTTAACATGGACAAAGTTGTTAATCACACTGTTAAAGTTTGACGTCTCAAGACTATCACAGTTGTCAGCATATCACGCATACAATGGTGGATCCGAAAATGATCTCTTCCAAGACATAAACAGCGCAAGTAAAAATTTAACTGTACTTTCCATGAGCAAGGTGAAACGTCTTTGTGTTAAAAGTAACTGTCTAGTAGAACCTTATTTTTAACCAACTTCAATAAGGACGAAGTTCTGAATTCGACTGTAAATTTTTTTTGTAAACTTGTTAAGCGATTACACGCCTAATTTCAAACCGATTTTTAAAAAAATAGGTATCATAATAATTTTATTATGAACCGACCGGTGGTTTCGAGTTTATGAATTATTAAATATAACTCAAAACTACTAGTAGGACTTTGATAAAATGTGGGACCATCTCGGAATCATTAGTTAGTACCTACCTCTTGAAATAGTTGGAGTGGGTTTTTAAAGTTTTACTGCTTTTAATTATTTTGTCAGCAAAAAAGATTATTATACACTATTTTTTATAATTGGTGCATCTTAAAGTTAATTAACTTTGACAGAAAATGTGTGAATAGGTTGGTACAGTATTTGCCGTACTAGTTGAATATAACAGAAATGTCTCCTACGAGCACAGTAAGTATTTGTTATTTGTGCTAATCCAGGATTGGTTCTATTATAGCAAATAATTTTATAACTTGTATATCTAATAGTTAATTAACTCTGGAATAAAATGTTTGGAGAAGTTGGTATTTTATTTCCCATACTAGTTAAACATTGCGGATATTTTAATGTCTCCTACGAGCACTGTAACTATTTGTTATTTGTGCTAAACCAGGACTGGTTCTAAATAGTAAATACAAGTAAAAAATCTGGTTCTGCAGATAAATAATCATTCATAATTCTTTGTTTTAATTGCTAGCGAAACGTCTGTGTTTGGTTTATTTTGGCCATACATGCCAGATCACACATATATGCCAATATACCTAAGTAAATAAGTTTCGTATATACTAATAAAATACTCGATATAGCAACAGCGAAAGGAAAAGCGATAATTTGTTGAAAATCACTACCATATCTAACAGAAGAAAAACTAACACTGCCACGCTAATCTTAGTTTCAAAGGGCTGTTTCATATCACAGAGTATATATGGCATTGAATCTAATTCGACTTGACAACTGAAATTATATGGTAAGAATTACATACATATCAACTACATATTTCAATAATAAGTGATTATGTCTAGCATTTATGGCAAAAATTTCTGATCTAGCTGTTCATTTGTTGGATCTGACTGCATAAGGTCCCGGGTTCGAATAACGGTCGGGCAACAAAAATAAAATTGGGATTTTCCAATTTTCTAATAAAAACATTGCTCGGGATTGGATATGTGCCCGGTTGGCGATAGGCTTGCCACTGCTTAGTTTGCCTCTGCCTAACTCTTCGGGGATATGGGAGTGAAAATACTTTTTTTATATTTATGGCAAACTTCCATAAAAGTCGAGTACTTACTAAACACACTACTGTACATTGCTTTGTGAATACTTTGCGGTATTAATAATATATTTAACAAAAGTGTATTTAAAATCATTTGTTTCCAGTAACAAAACTTAGACAATAATGATGGGTTTTTCATTTCAAGTTGTATCAGTAGTAGGTTTTATTTCTCATCCTATCATTCAAGGTCTTACATACACTCATGTCACATCTTCACGGCAAGTCCATTCGTAGTAGAAGTGTCGAGTGTCAAGTGACATAAATGTTACTGACCTTAATTGCTTTCTCCACATGTATTACTCTTTTCGTACAAACATGCCAGCTTCGGAGTCTTTTAATACCAGGCATTGCAAGAGTGATATAATCTCCCTGGTTACGTACAACCACAGCTAACACCCACATTGTATCTACCTATAGCTGTATTGTATTTCTTTTATATCTGTCATTTTTACTACATTTGTTAATTATTTATGGTTTTGATTGTAATGAACTGAAATAAAATAACAAAACAAATCCGTTTCATTTTTTTATTGTTAACATAGTAATTACTATGAACCATTTTCAGCAACTATGTCTACTAAAACTATTATAACAGAAGTATTAGTGAAATATTTTTACAAGTCAATATTCTACCAGTGTGAAACTATCCTTATTTGCTAATATTTACATTTACTTATACTGATGAGCGTCCGCAGCTTTATGGAAGGTCGTATTTTACGAACATTTTGCACAGACTATCATAGTTAATAAAGAAGGTACATATCATGCATGTACTTCAAACTTTTACCTACTTTCATCTTCTTATACTAATATCTGTTTGACCTTATGTTTGGTGTGACGAGAAGTTTAATGTTCGCTGTGGTGAGATTTTGGTAACAACAAAATCATATCTTTTATCTAAAACTTAAATTTAGAATACTTTTTTTAACAATATAGGTATTCCGGGTTGGCTTAGTAGAATGGTAAATATTTTCTTTTTTTGTTTTAAGATATAGTCAACTGTGCAAAACATTATTTAGTTTTTCCTTTTCAAGTCACATATTTCTTGTATCATTCACAGAAGCTGGGTTACTACTTATGGAAAAAACAGAACTGTTAAATAATTGATTATTACATAATAAATAAAAACGTTATTTCCACACGTGCAACTAAACATTTCTAGACAGTTATACTTCTTATCATACACGTGTCTCAGATTTTTATTTAGCAACACCTCTTCGATATAATTTTGTTGACACTATAAGTGTTAAATGGAAACTTTAACACCTTAAAATACATTTATTTAAGAAGATATTATGGTGTTTCAATATCATGTCTACAACCTTATCACGTGTCAAGGTCCTATCAAGGTAGTGTTGAAGTATCAATGTTTATTTTTGTAATTTGTGTTTGACGATAAATCTAAAATTGAATTTAATTATAACAGAATATAATCATAAGTATGTGTTAATATAACGACTTTAAAAATAATTTGATGTTGTACGTTAATTAAATATCTCCGGACAAGTTACACTTTTTTTTTATGACATTGGAAGGCAAACAAGCAGACGGATTTTCTGATGGTAAGAAATTCACGCCGCCTAGAGACACCAAAGGTGTTAATGGTGCGTTGCCAATCAGAGGCAGGGATGTTAGGCCTCGAGCAAAAGTCAGTTTACCGGCTACCTTACCCTCCGAACCGGAACACGTTATGGCGTTATGGCGGCAGGAACAGGTAAGGCGGTGGTACCAATCCGGGTGAGTCGCTGCGAAACTCTACCACCTAGTCAGATATCACGGTGTTAGTGACGGCAAGCCTATGCTCGCCTTTTACGAGCTGCCTATCACAGGAAGGCAGATGGTCTATTCTACAAAGGAGCCCGGACCAACACGGGACCAAATATTGAATCTAACCCCAAAGTGAGCAAATTATATGCTTGTGTTATGGATGTTAGTTAATGATTCTAATACATAGAAATACTTAAATAGATACTAGATTAAATTTAATATATATATGTTTATTAAAAAAAATTTTAGTAATAAGCGGTGTATGTATAATAGTTTCTACACTTCTTATCGTCGGTGCTTAGTGGAATTCCATTCTTGACACAATTTATTTACAAACACTCGTACTTTCCATAATATAATATAATAAATGAATGGGGGAAAAATCTAATGTTGTCAACGCAGTCAATTTAGTCCATATTTTTAAAGAAAGAAATACTTGTACTGTTTTACTTATCACTTATAATTTATTACTTTGTAATTAATAGCCTACCGGTTTCGCTTATACAGCATCATCAGGGCTAAAACTTAAACTACTAAGCAATATTTTTGATATGTAAATATAAATTCATTTATAAAGGGTAGATACAAAGAACTTTAAAACGTTATACAACCGAGTTGCCAGCTATAGATTATTTCACCACTAAATGGTGAAAAGTACCATTTTAGAAAATATTAAAAAAAATGTCAATTGTCTCCACTAATTAATTAATTACTATATTAAATTTACTATTTTTTACATATGTAAAACTTAATTATTTATGATCGAATCAATTAATTAAAAGAAAAATAATAATATAATAATATATTAAAATAATAAAGGTAATACGATTGTTTTAGCAACTAGAGCAGAATATGACAGCAAAATTAATGTCTTTTTAGAAAATGGTTGTCTTACTATATTAAATCGTGATCCAACTAGTGAATATAATCGCCAAGTTAGGGATACTTTGATAACTTGTAACAGTATTTTTACACCTGCAGACGTATACAAGCTCAAGATAATGAACCCACAAATACCTCGTCTCCATGGCTATTATAAGCTACACAAAGAAGGTTCACCTATAAGACCGGTGGTTTCATACATGAATGCTCCCACTTATCATCAAGCTACAGAGTTAAACAATGTTTTTAAAAGTTCTACTAAGTTTATACCTGCAAATTCAGTTAAAAACAGTTTGGAGCTTGTAAATAAAATATAAAGTGTTGTAGTTCCGGATGGTGCTACCTTAGTCTCTTTTGATGTGCAAAATTTATTCCCAAGTGTCCAAATAAAAGAATGCCAAGCTGCGATTAATGATATTATGGTGCAATCTAACTTAGAGCCGCAGAAAATTGTAGATCTTAATCATTGTTTTAACATTTTGTCTAAAACAAAATTACTTTAGTTTTAATAAAAATTTATCAACAGTCTGATGGGCTAGCTATGGGCAGTCCGATTTCGCCCTTATGTGCAGACATCTTTATGGATAAAATAGAGAAACAGATTCTTGTATCGGAAACTTTTAAAAGATGTATTGTTTATTGGTATAGATACGTCGATGATGTACTCTGTGTCTGGACAGGTTCCAAAGATGAACTGGATCAATTTTTATTATACATGAATTCCCTAAACCAACATATTAAGTTTACCATGGAAATAGGGCAAAATATAATAAATTTTCTGGACCTTACTATTTCCATCAAAGAAAATAGACATCAGTTTAACATATTTAGAAAAAGCACGTATTGTGATAATATCATTCCCTCGGATTCCAATCATCCAAAAAGTCACAAATATGCGGCATTTTATGCTATGTTACATAGGCTATTAACATTACCTCTAGATGAACAAAATTTTAAATGTGAACTAAGAACCATTAAAATTATAGCCAGTAATTATGGTTACGATCCTCAGCTCATTGATTTGTTATTGAAGAGAAAAGAAAAGAAACAAATATATCGTCCTATATATCCGGGTATCACTCAAAAGACCTCTGGTGATAATAAAAGGTATGCCAGACTGCCTTTTTTGGGTAACATATCCTACAAAGCAGCCAGGATGTTAAAAGATTGTAATCCGGTATTTTACACGTCTGGATCTTTAAAACACCTTCTCTTCAATAACAAAACAAGGACATCTAAAATGGCGCATAGTGGTGTCTATAGATTGGAATGTGAGGAATGTAATGCTGAGTATGTTGGACAAACTGGAAGGCCATTTTCAATAAGAGTTAAAGAACACATGAGAACTTGGCGTTCCGGTAAAGGGGAATCTACATTTGGTAAACATCTGAGGGACGAAGGTCAGACATTCAATCCAACAAAAAATTTTTCGGTCTTACATTACTGTAATAAGGGTAGGAGGCTAAACGCTTTAGAAGCCTTAGAAGTTAATAAAAGAAAAAACAATCCAAAATTATTAAACGATCAGTTGGAACTTTATACATCTCCCCTTTTAAATATTTTCTAGTATTTTAATCTCATAATAAATGTAACATAAGTTTTGCTATAAATTCAATTAATGATATTTCAGTATTATTATTGCTATTATTGTGTTGACTGCTTACTGCTTATTTCATATTGACATACCTTTTACCGTTTATTTTAATTTAATTTATTTCAGTATTGGACAGTTTTTTCTTATGTAATAATTTAATTTTTAATATAATAATTTAACTTTAAATAATTAATTTACTTATTTTTATTTTGACATGTATGTTTTATTGAATATTATTTTTTAGTTTTCTAATTTTGACATTGGCAATTATACATATTATTATTTTTCTTTTAATTAATTGATTCGATCATAAATAATTAAGTTTTACATATGTAAAAAATAGTAAATTTAATTTAGTAATTAATTAATTAGTGGAGGCAATTGACATGTTTTTTATTATTTTCTAAAATGGTACTTTTCACCATTTAGTGGTGAAATAATCTAAAGCTGGCAACTCGGTTGTATAACGTTTTAAAGTTCTTTGTATCTACCCTTTATAAATGAATTTATATTTACACATCAAAAATATTGCTGAGTAGTTTAAGTTTTAGCCCTGATGATGCTGTATAAGCGAAACCGGTAGGCTATTAATTACAAAGTAATAAATTATAAGTGATAAGTAAAACAGTACAAGTGTTTCTTTCTTTAAAAATATGAATATTTGGAAGTTTTACCAAGTGCCGACGATGGAAAGTATCAAATATAGCAGTCAATTTAGATTTGTTTACTGATGTCATAATTCAGTAGTTTTTATTTAAATGCCGTCATCTTTGAGGATGACAACTAAGCGGTATTATTTTCAACAAAGCTTCAGTTGTTATATAGCCCTGATAATGCTTGTATAGGAATCCGGTTGGCTAAACCATAAAAACATTATATTGTTGAAAGTACAAGTGTTTCTAAACAAATTGTATATATAATATTTATTTTATTTTCTTTTATTTAAAGCCAAATATGCAACTGAAACGGTCGGTAGGTAGCCGAGTAAAATTAATATTCAAGCCCTAAATTACAAACAAAGGTACATCAGAAGTCTCCCTGTTTGTAGATATGTATTTCTGTAATAGTTTAACTCTGTATTTAACAAAAAAGGTAAAACAGTGGTTAGTTGAATGAGAAACGATTGTCGCGTATTTTCTTAAGAGCGATAGTCCCTCAAAATCACACTATCGTCAAAACACGATTTTCGGCAGACGAAAGAACTTCAATAATATTAGCAAAAGCGAAATATAGCAATGTTGAGCATTTAATAATCAAGTAGCAGAGCACAAATTTTAACTTTTATTTGTTTTTCTCCTTATAACTGTTTTTCTACAACGCCATTTTGAAATTTTAGAAGCCAGATTTTAGCAAAGCGGTTAAGAGATTAGGGCTAAATCTAAAGATCTTATTAAAGTAAGATGCAGAAGAAGAAAATAATGGAGTAATGAATGAATAAATTCCGGCTCTAGTTTCGATCCCTGCTAAAAGCACTACCAAGATAAACAGTTTCCTTCTCTTGTTCCAACAATACATCCTGTAATAAATCTCTAACATATTCTATTCTGGCTACCTCTTTTTAAAATCACTTTGATTTTCTTTTCATTCCAATATAAACCTCTTACTTAACAGTAATCTTTAATAACCGTAATAAGGATTTGCAGCTCGAGTGGTATAGAGCCCAACATCATCTGCATAAAGCAGACAGTTTATCACCTGGTCACCTATTTACATTCTCACATGAAAGCAAAAAAAAATTAGTTAAGTAAGTATATAAGCATAAAATATATATAAGCATAAGTATAACATATTCATTTATCAACTTTATACATATCACTTAACTTAACAATTTCACGTGTTATGTATGACCAGTAGTTTGTCTAATGTGATTTTACGGTAATTTAAAGGGGCATGTAGTTTTTTTATTGAATCAGGCGCTACTTTGCAGAAATCCATTAAAGAAGATGTAGAACAAGGCCTTGATTTACTGATTCTGTTATGGCGAGAAGTCTTCCAACTGATACAGCATGTGACAAGCCTGACGAACGTTCCCACCGTCCACCACCGCGACCAGATCACGAATAAAGTCAGAGCTCGGGAAACAATCCAAATTGTCACGTTCTTCGAATGTGACAACCCTAGATACCATAGCCAGAGGCACCAAAGATGGTAATGGTGCGTTGCTAACCTGAGGCCGAGATGTTAGGCTTCAAGCAAAAGTGAGTTTACCCGGTGCATTCCACTATCTTCGTTGTCTTGTTCCATGGAGATAGTGAGAATATTTTTTTTAATCAATTATGCTCTCTCTATCCTAATTAGTAATGTTGTAGAATTACCACTTGTAAATTTTACAAAACAGAAGATGCAAACTTTTATTATCAAATATGTTAATAGCGTTTCCTGGCTGGCACGTTATTGTTCACAATAACAACTAACTAAATTTACTGTTTCTTCTGAGCAATAGTCACAAGATCACATTCGATACATTTGCCTGTTAAAATATTTTTTTTTCATCTGGGAGATATACTTCTATATCGGATATGGTTTCAAAGAAAACAGATATATGTATCTGTCTTAGTAGACAAAGAAATAACATTCGTTCCTTAAACATATCGATCTGAAATATGATTATCAATATTTAATTTGGAAATTAAGGGTATGTGTGATGTACCGAGTCTATTTCTTATTATTTTCCCCGTGTCGGTCCGGGCTTCTTTGTAGAATAGACCATCTGCCTTCCTTGCCAGGCAGTTTGTAAAAGGTGAGCGTAGACTCACCGTCACTAACACCGTGACATCTGACTAGGTGGTAGAGTTTAGCAGCGACTCGCCCGGATTGGTACCACCGCCTTACCTAGTCCTGCCGCCATAACGTAATGACGTGTTCCGCTTTAAAGGGTAAGGTAACCGGTAAACTTTCTTTTGCTCGAGGCCTAACATCCCGGCCTCAGGTTGGCAACGCACCATTACCACCTTTGGTGTCTCTTGGCGGCGTGAATTTCTTACCATCAGGAAATCCGTCTGCTTGCTTGCCTTCCCATATTATAAAAAAAATTTTACAAGTGGGTAATTCTACAAAATGACTAATGGGGAAAGAAAGAAACAATGGAGATTCCCAATGGAGATAGTGGGATGCATCGAGTTTACCGGCTGCCTTATCACCCGGAACTGGAACACGTCAACGACAAGCACTGATGTTATGGTGACAGTAATAGACAAGGTTGTAGTTCCACTCCAGGGGAGTCGCTGCGAAACTCTACCACCTAGTCAGATGTCACTGTGTTAGTAACGGTAAGCTTATGCGCGCCTTTTACGAGCTGCCTGACAGGAAGGCAGATAGTCTATTCCGCAAAGGAGTCTGGACCAACACGGGGGAACATAATCATCAATATAGTTATATAGTAATGTAGTAATCGAATGTAATGCCTTGTTTTGTATCATTTCTGGCATTGGCGTAGCTATGGCCATGACTATTGTTGACAAGTAATATAAAGTGTGTTTGACCTCCCAGTAGTGTACAGCAAATGTTTGCTGTAGCCAACTTCAGGAAACAACCTGTTTGGATTGTTTGCAAACTTCTTATATAAATAAGAATACATATTTCCTAACATTTTTGATGTATAACTATTAATAAAAATCCAAACAATTTTTTACAACTTCTTCATTGGCGAGGTTTTTACAACTTCACCGGACTATTTTAGGCCGAGCAGAGTGCTCAGCCCGAGACATCATTATTTAAATAGGACTTAAAATAATATTTAAATTGGCCTGTTCCTTACAACGCCAGCAAGAAGGGCTGTCTCCCGGGCGACCGTACCTCGACTTGGTATTGCGTTCTGGTTACTGGGTGGACTTGGTGGAAGTGGAATGGCGGCTCGTCGGCGGATATGTGTTAATCAAAAAAAAATAACTACTTATCGCAATAAATAACCAAATTCGTAACTTTGATGCTCATAATGAATATCAGTACTGTAAAAAAAGTATCTTCACGCCCACAACCCCGAAGAAGTTGGCAGAGCCACGACTAGCTGAAGACACTAAGTTTCACAATGTGATAGGTGGCAACCCAATCGTAAACCGGACACATATCCAATCCCGTGTAACGTTATATTTATTAAAAAACTGATAACAAACATTTTCTAGTTTTTTTTTGTTGCTCGACCAGCTAGATCGAACCTGACCTCAATAAGTCAAATCCGACGCCGGACCGCTAGACTACAGAGGCGTTAAAATAATGCAATTTAAGAGTATAGTGTTCAAACAATGACAAATTTATTTCTTTTGGAGAGTAAGATTAAGGCTGAAATAATGTGATGATAGACACCAATGTAATTTTATAGCTTTCCAGAAATAGAAAACAATATTCAATGTACCTCTGTAAATTTAAATTTAAAGGTTTGTTATTATGTGGGGACTAATAAAAAAGACATATTTAAAAATATTTTCATGTATTTATTTTAAAATATAAATAACTATCTATACAACAACATATATTACCTAGCTAATACTAGAAGGTCATTCACGACAGCAAAGTAGTAGGCAGACAACTATCAGACCTTCAAATATACAAAAGACGCTTTTATGATAAAGTCCTTGTAAAACCAAGGGATTAAATTATTTACAATGTTCCGAAGTCTGCGTAAAACAGTTTCGAATAGTCAGTCATATATCACTCTTGTCACAATAAAGTTAAAATACTGTTATTTAAATATGTCACGTAATATTAGTTATACATAGATTGCATCTATTGTAAAACTTGGAGGCTTTGGTTTAGTAAATAAGTTAGACGCAGATTTAATAATGTTTAGTAATGGTCTGTAAGAAGAACTATCAGACTTGTAGAAAGGCGTTGGTTTTTGGTAGTGGTATTGATATTGGTTCTTGAATTGATTGTAGAATTGGTAGTTGAAGGCTTGATTGTCTCCAGTGCTATCAGGAATGACATTTGATATGTAGCCGTTGTTGTTGTAGTTATCGACGGATTGGTAGCTGGAGGTACTGCTGAAACTTGCAGCTGAAACAAATGAACATCATTATTATAACAATACTTCAAATAGGATAAAACTTAAAATACAATAAGCATGTACAAGAACAACAAAATTTAATATCATAAAAATAATAGTAAATAAAAGTTAAGACAAAAAAGAGAAAGGAACATCGTCTAAATAATCAGACGAAACAATAATAACAAAACTGACTGACACTAATAAATTTGATGTAAAAACTAACTGATGGTTAAAACTAGATATTATTAATATTAAAAAGTACGAGGAGCGGTGACCAGATATACTGTTGGAACACATCATGTCAATAGACACATCATGAATTAATATTACTGTGACAATAGTAAAATTACTAGCAAGAGAAATTAATGTGTCGTTAAGTATCTGCTCCATTTATATAAATAAATAATTAAATAACCAAAAATAAGAGTAAACCAATATAAAAATGCTCACCACAAAGGCCAGAATATTTTCTGGATTCGGAAAGACCATAGGCGCTGCATGATGGACTACCTTTTTCGTAGGGATTTGATCCAATAACGTTACCGCCTGGACCATAGTCACAGACGTACAGTTTGGTGTATCCACGAACACGGTCGTAGTAGAAGGTAAACCCACAGCCTACGTGAGAAGTTTCACCCCAAACAAGCTGAAAAAAATGAAAGTATGAGAAATCTATGTCGTTTAACCGAAATATTATTAAGTTATTTTATAAAACTAGTTTACTATTCAAGTTTTATTAATACTAGCACTACTAAGTTACAAAAGTATTATTTATCACTTATTACAACATTATTTTTCTTGTTTTACATAAGTGGTTAAAAGCTGAAAAAGTGAAATCATGAATCGTGTAACATTTTAATGAGTTATTCCTTTGGACAAAATGAAGCAATTTATTTATTTAAAGCTAGGAACTTTCTATAAATAGTAAGCCAAACGCTATCTCACAAATAACCAATTTGATACGATTTATTATTTACATTAATTTATAGACCAAAATATACCTGCGAATAGTGTCCTGTTCCATGGCCACCGTTAATAGGTTTGAAGCCAAAAATGCGAACTTCATCGAACCAGGCATTGATTTGCTTCATGAAATCTGGTTGAGAATCGGCAGGTGAAGATGGCGGGCGAGTGGTCCAAGTCGCAGCCAGATTTTGTCCAACTGGGAAACGGAGGACATCACGTTGGGAAGCACGGTCATGAGCAGGTGTGCATTGGTCTGACCACCTCTGTGCTTGCGCAGCTAATTCATCGTCCCATACCTAAATAAAATATACAGTTTTAATCTCAATGAGAAACAAAAATGCAAATATTTCGAAAGATGAATGGTTATTTTTAAAAACGTTTAACGAATCATGATGATATTTAATACAATGGTGGTGATTCTGATGTTAGAAACGAATTATTTAAATGCATGCTATCTTTTTCAAATAAGGCAAAAAAAAAGAGATGAAACATTTTATACATTTGAGATTAGCCTGGACATATTAAATTGTAATGTTTTTAATCAACGTTTTACGAATGATAAACTAAACGTCTGTAGAAAAAGATTTCTACATATATGTCCGATTAGTCGTAGCAATAAAAGTTTTTTGTCTCTTTCTGCTATTTTCGTTGAAAAAAGATAGCGATAACTTAAAATTAGTTTGGTGAGTAAGCAACAAAATTACCACCATTGAAAGAGAAATCCTGGGATACAACGTTGGTTACTTTTGACTTTTGACAAAGTATTTTCGTTCAGATGGTTCTATTGAGACAACTATGATGGTTCTATTGAATTGAGACAGATCCCTACAAATGGTTAAGGCATTAAATGTAAATATTGTCGTTGTGTAAATGTGTATTTTATGTGTAAATAAATTTTGATTCATCATTACTTAACAAAGCCAATAAACTTAAAACCATTCATTTTATCTGTAAGTGGTTGGCATACATGTGAAGTGTTTAGATTTCTAGCATAAAAGGAATTGTGCTAATTTACTATAACTAAATAACATTTTAAACAGGCGGAATAATTTTGATATAATTTCATTCTAATAAAAATGATACTTTAAGATGAGGACAAAATCGCTGTATAATAAAATTGGGATTTTTCCTATTGATATAAAAATTTATTAAATACAAAAAAAAAGTGTTTGATTTGTTGTATAGATTATATTATTTTATAACATATTTGAAATATACCCATACGAATGCCCTGAATTAGCATAATACATAACATTATAGCAGTAAAATTATTTGAATCTATTTTTATCAATATGATCAATGGTTATTGATTCTATAAATAAAGTTAATAAAAATTCCAAGTCGGTCACGTGGCGTTAACATTCTTTTTGACCTGATATTTATGCTCTTTTTTTTGCTATTTATAGATTTGAATAAAACATCTTTATACAAAAAAATGTTTATACAAAAAATTGTAATTTTAATAGTTTAAAACTATATATTTTGTATAATCAATCATAGGATATGAAGGTAACGATTTTTTTTATATTTGAATGCAAACAAGCAGACGGATTTCCTGATGGTAAGAAATTCACGCCGCCTAGATTTAATGAAATGAAAATGAAGATTTAATGAAAGTAAAGAATCTAAATTGTGCAATTTTAAAAACGTACCATTTCCATCATATTGGCTGCTGGAGGTTGACTTGACACTTGACCCAAAGCAACCGATTGTCGAAGACGATTATGAGCATCTACGATAGCTTGCTTTTCAAATTCCGTCAGTCCCCCAGACCCTGTACAAAAATGCAAATTAATATCAAAAGGTATTTTAGAAACTGGAACAATATTTCATCTTAAGTACAGATTATCTGGGCATCATCAAAAATCATATTATGTTACATAATATGCCAAATTTGATATGCTTTGTAATATGTATGATTCTATAATCCTAACGATTTATCTAATTTATAAGTTCTCACAGGTGTCTGTGTCAATAAAATTTTATGGATTCAACCTATACTTATATGCAAATCCTATCGGTTTTGACGAAAATCAGTGGACGAATTTACTTAGACTTGGTGGCGACGATGAATTAATCGTGGCCTTGATTATAAATTACATTAAGTTGGGTTGGGAATCACCAAACTGGCTCTTTCTTTGCGTTTCAGAAAATGTAAATCCTAACATCAGTTTAAATTTAGCATAAGGTATTATGTTTCTAAGAATGACATCTATTAAAAAAACCGGTTCCAATTTTTTAAATTATAGGTGACATGATATAATATGTCTAAATTTATTCATAATTCAAGATAAGTTTTCAATAAACGCCGATTATATCTCAACAAATTTCAACGAATAGATGACTTAGGTATATAGGTGTATAAATTGTTAACGGTATCAACAGGATATCAGAAACGGGATAGCTTGCATTCCTTGTGATCTATGACTGAAACCAAATAAATTTTATTTTTTTCAAATTTAAAATGTATTAACAGTTGAAATTGAATATTGATTTCAATAAAGATACACCTTTTTAAAATAATTATTTGAAATTTATCTGGTGATTTGTCATTAAAGCTGAACGTTTTTAAATATCAATGTCACTTATATTCTGGTTTCATTCAAATATTCTGATTTTATTATAATCTGGTTAGCAATATGCTGCAATTTTGTCAGTTCATTTCAGTCAACAAGTTTATTATATTCATCACTCATGGTTGCTCTAACCAATTTAGTTAAAACTATTGGTGACTATTTACTTTAGTCTATCTGGTACTATTTGCCTGTTATCGGCTAATAACGCCAATTTGGACTGCATTTTAGTTGTTTGGTACGTGTTGGTCCGGGCTTCTATGTAGAATAGAATATCTGCCTTCCTGCCAGGCAGCTCGTAAAAGGCGAGCATAGGCTTACCGTCACGAACACCGTAGGTGGTAGAGTTTCGCAGCGACTCGTCAGTGCTGTTACCACCACCTTACCTATTGCTGCCGGTAAGCCGGTAAAAAAAATTTTTGCTCGAAGCCTAACATCCCGTCTTCAGGTTTGCAACGCACCATTAACACCAATGCACCATTAACACCATTAGTGTCTCTAGGCAGCGTGATTTTTTTAACACCAAGAAGTCCGTTTGCTTGTTTGCCTTCCAATATAAAAAAAACGCATGCGTTAAATTCCTTTACAAAATATATTTATGATTTTTTTGGAGACAACTTATAACAATTAGATGTTTTTTTGTCAATTAAATGATAATATTCCTTAAAATATTCTTAATAAATAATATTACTTACTTAAAAGTTGCTTTCCAGGTCCACAGCCCTCTATTGCAGCAAACAAGCTCCCCAAAATAAACAACACTAGGGCCATCATCTTGCTCAGTAAAAGTTTATCCACAACACAAAACTGAAATTTATTCACAAATAAGTTGTGATTCGTAACAAAAGTAGACACTTATATTTACGAAACGTCAAACTTTAAATTTGCCGGGGATCCGCCGCACTTCGTGCCGCGCGCTCTCCGGTTTTTAGCAAATTGCTTGTCTCAATTCGTTTTCTCGCGCTTAAGTACCCGCGGTTGCTTGGCTACGGAGACGACGCGTCGCCGACGTTTGACGTCTGTGGCATAACGCCCATATCCAAACATACTTTCACACGTCATTCAATTACTCAAACAATATCAAAATCACCCCTAAAATATTACATGACATAAGATTATCTAATCTTAATAATCTAGGTCATAAATTCTAAAAACGTATCGTCGTGTAGCGTCTTCAGTTTCAAAATACAGAAAGGTTAAACGTACAATGTTCAGGCACTTTTTATCGGCAGTAATAATTTAAAACTCATTATCCTGCTGGTAGTTTTCAATGAAATCAAGTTCTTGTGATGTGTCCAAGCCAAACGTGGAAATATGTTGACAGATATTGGTCGGAACGGAAGTAGTCTTTAAGCGAAATTATAGACGGCTAAAAACAAGGAACCACTTTTTCTCTTTTCTTTTTAAGGCTACTTAATTTTATGACTTGTACGAAGAGGAAATGATCAAGTAGGTCACTAAATGTATGTAACCTTTCATGTTTTGTTTTGTTTACATCGTAAGATGTTTTTTTTTACTTACGCACTTATTTATTCTTGTGAGTTATAATATTCTAATTTTCCATGAGATAAACAGAAAAAAAATAAATACATCATCATGGCAGAAACAAATTCCTATCATATGTATAAAGTGATTTTAAATATGTTTGATGTAACACTTCAATCAGATTATAGAAGGCCAATTTCGGGTCTCTCCTAATACTTTGTAGAGTATACGAGTGTACATAGCTGTACAACTTACAGATATCTTGATATTAATCAGTACCGGGGTTTTTCACGAGTGCAGGCCACTTTATTTTCTCCGTCCGGTGTACCTTAGGTAGGTACATGGGTACCTTTCTAAAATAATAGTTTTCCCTATATCTAAAATCTGCCGCCCTTAAGATGTTTTTGCCCCTAGGCCGCGGCCTATATTGCTTATTGATGAATCTAGGACTGATATGAATAACATATTACAAAATAAATAATTTATTAAAAATAATTAGATATACCTAATAAGTATTCTGTAATTTTTCATTACTCTGTACTTAGTAATTTATGCCATATCTTTACCAAAGTTAAGATAAAAAGAATCAGTAATTTAGGGCTATTACTTAAGTAATTGACATTTTAAAATATTGTCATGTTTCTTAAAAAGCCGCAAAACTTATTGCCAGTGCTCAGACCTTTTAATCTAAGATCTAACATACCGATGGCTGTTAATGTTATCTTATGAAACCTTAACGAAATAAAACTTCAAAACTAAAAAGTACAAAAATAATTAAGATTTAACATTAATTGTATACTAGGTATCTTTTATTTATATGTGCCATTTAGTAATAGGTTTGAAGTCGGTGCCAGACCAATTTAACACTTACTTATTTATAATATAATTATTAGTTTAAGGCTTGACACTGATTTCAAGCATATCATTAATTGACACATATGAATAATAGGTAGTAAATATTTAATATTAAATCTTTATTATTTTTTACTTTTTAGTTTTGAAGTCGGTTTTTATCAACATAGTTATTTTTAATTAATACTTTTTAGTTTATTGCTGATATTATTTAACTTAATAAACATCAGGATCAGGTAAAAATAGATAAAAAATGCACTAACAAAAACTAATGTATGGGACCAATTCCAAACTATTCCGCATCAAACAAAAAAGAATTAAGTAAATCGGTTCAGAAAGAGAAATCGGTGTACATACAAAACAAAAATATACCGTCGAATTGAGAACCTCCTCGTTTTTTTAAACTCGGTTAAAAACACTTTTCGTGAACATTATTCAATAACATTTATGAATCGCAAAGTCCAACAGCAGAAAA
>NJDD01003090.1:173330-186805 GCA_002245505.1 Calephelis nemesis
AATCAGCGGATGTCTATTTGTCCACTTGAGCGAATATCAATTAAAGAAAATGTTACTGGATTTAAGTTGCGATTTAGAGCCCTAGGAATAGGGCCTTAGTAACTTCATATTGTTTATTTGATCGTTTAGCTAATTTTACCACATTTACGTATGTGACTGTCTATCCCATCGCATGCCTCAAATTGGCATAACCTTATATAGACGCAATGCTAATTAGATCGTATTTCATTGTGTTGGCAGATGTTAGTACAAGGTTATTTGCATGAACTGTCAAAATGTAAATAATTTTGTAGAAACCTCACAACTTAGTTTTAAAGGGTGTTTTTTTTTTATTTTTTTTATGTCATTGGAAGGCAAACAAGCAGACGAATTTCCTGATGGTAAGAAATTCCCACCGCCTAGAGACACCAAAGGTGGTAATGGTGCGTTGCCAACCAAAGGCCGGGATGTTAGGCCTTGAGCAAAAGTAAGTTTACCGGCTACCTCACCCTCCGAATCGGAACACGTCATGACGTTATGGCAGCAGGAATAGGTGAGGCGGTGGTACCAATCCGGGTGAGTCGCTGCTAAACTCTACCACCTAGTAAACTAAACGAATAATTAGTTTACTATGATTCCACTACTTTTAATGCGTTTAACGCCATGGTGTCAAGGTACTGTATTACTTCAAGTAAGTATTAACTGACTTTATACAAGGTGGAGTTTATAAACACAACTTTTTGGTTTTGCGTGTCTAGTCGCGCTCATACTAGATTGCTACGTCAATCACGGAAATAAGATTATTCTTATTATACTAGGCAAGTTATAGTATTTTAGAGTCAACAATGAAAAAAATATCAATAATTAAATAAAAGTACAAAAAAGCGCAATAAAGCTGCAAATACTGCGTCGAGGGACGTAAAAATAACAACACTCATTGTATTTTCCCTCAATTTCCTTGGGATTCCATGATTAAAATGCTTTATAATCCATTTTCATAACCTATAGTCAAATATAAATATAAATCTGTGGTGTTAAGCTCGCTTACCGCATTTGTAACAGTGAGAAAGAGTACGATTGAAAGCAAGTATTGGTGTAACAATAAGAAAAGGCATACTCCATTGGTTCAGTCACGTGGAAAGAATGAATTAAGAAAGATTGACAAAATAGATACACAATGCAAATATCGATGGAGGTAGGTACCCTGGGAGACCTATTTTGACAATCTACGATCAAATTGATCTAAATTTATTAAAGCGTGGTGTCAAGATTGTTTTTATGAAAAGGGTATGAAAGTAAAGGAAGCTGGGTAAGTTTACAAGCACCATGATATTTTGTACTCTCTACTCTCTGCTTAAGACTTAGGTAGTTGGCTTGAAGATAAGTACGTAGACTTAGAATCTCTTACCTAAGGATCGTTATGCAAAGATAAGCGTTTATTTGCAACTGACGCCTCAACAACAGACATGACCTTGGCGCTAATGACTATACAAATAAAACTGAATAGTTATTTTATTTGAATTAGTTCGTTTGGAAGTTTACAATTTAGTTTTTGCAACATGAAGAATTATATTCAAATAATCACAACAATATTTAATTAAAAGTCTTTAGAAATATTTTTAAGGTTATTTTTAATTAGAATTCATATAAAAAGCAACTCGAATCTGACTGAAAACTTTTAAAATTGATAAGTTCAATGCAACATAACAAAAGCTAGATTATTTAAACCGACTCTAAAAAGATGGAAGTGGAGTGTAACTTTTGTTCGTAAGTTTATTATGTACATGTATGATTATTCTTATAATAATGAATAAATTTTGATTATCAACTTTGTTTACGATTTTTTGATTATTGATTTGAAAATTCAGTTTTAGTCTTATATATAACAGTCATTATCTGTTTTATGATATTTACAAACTTGTAGTGTTTTCCGTCTTTGACATTGTTTGTCACATTTCTTAACGAGCTTTTAGCCTTAACCTCTTCATAGTTTTTTACAAATGAGGTGTCATTAGTTTGTTTTTAAAATATTAGTGACAAGGCTCATTAATAGTCCGGAAGCTGATTTTTTTAACAGGTACGAATCTATTTTTAATGTTAATATTATGTAGTGTTGAGTGTTTTAATAATGATGACCTAAGTGATTAATTCGCATTCAATGTAGTGAAACAGCAGATCTCTAATCAATTTTAATATAAGAATTACGTGGTAACCCTTACCCATAGCAAGCATCGAATTTTCGCAGGACCGAGAGAAAAGATAGATGAAATCCATCTATCTTTATAATTATTAAATTCCTTGCATAAATTACGGATAGTTAGTAAATGTTTGTGACGCTTTGTTTATTTTAATCAGTTGTATTCTTTTAGTGCACTAGTTTAGTTTTCATAAGGAATGAGTATGCCGTTTGTTTAGTGAATGCCTACAAAATACGGTCGTCCACATATCTAATTTAACCGACTTCAAAAAGAAGTAGATTATCAATGCAATTGGTTACAATGTGATGCGAGTGATGATTGATCCGGCTTTCGGACTCGCTATATTTCTATGTTGAGGTATCCATAATTAGTTACACATCTTCATAGCGTTGGTGATATCTTCGCTACAACATGGCTCACGTGAGTAATTCTTGCTTTTCTTCTGTTTCGTCTTTTGCTTCTAAATCACTATAAATTCTTTTATTTTGGCTGATAAATGCAATATTTATGTCTTCATCTTTATTGTATTAAGCCAGAGACATTCTTTAATATATTTTTCTATCAATTTCCCTTCTGCAGTCAACAAATAACTTTCTTCCTACTATTGTTTTGCACCTCGCTGTGATCTTTTTACCCTATGTTATCCTCACATTTTTCATTGTTAGTCTCTCCTTCATGCATCTTACTGTCTTTTTTACCTGCCCCAGAATTGCTTACCCAGTTTCTGTCTCGCTGCTTGATGCTATGAAGATGGAATGCAGAGGAGCACATTCAACAGGATTTTCCATTGAAGCGCCGCTGCTATACTACACGTATATGTCATCTTTTTTTGTTTTTTTTAGAATGTTTTGTTTCTTTATTTAATAACTCTCGTATGTTTTTCTTGTATATTTTCAAATCTTTCTTTGTTCTCTTTAGTATCTTCTATATGTGCTGCGTTGTTGTATGGTTGACAGAACAAGCAGTTCAAGCTTATTCTGCTGCTGGGCCTTGTTATTTGGTGTGGCTTAATTAAGTCTCATAGACTAGTTGTTTGAGTCTAACAACTGTTTATGACTTATGTTTCTGAAACTATCCAGACTTCGTAAAGCCTTGGTTTTTAAGGCAGTTGCCATCATCATTTAATGTTATATGAAAACGTAATAAAAAAAATATATTAAATAAGAAAAATAAATATTAAATATAAATTTATATGAGTTACCTCGGAAATATCTCAAACTATCTCGGAATTACAAAATTGTGACAAGGTTAGAAAATTAAATACGGTTTTACTTTATCGAAATTACGTTGTTTCTTGTATCTTATTACATTTTACCAAAACCAAAATATTGCGTTAAAGTCCCTTCCTTCCACAATGATGTCAAAATCGATTTATTAAGTTTATAGCCTTATATTTTCAGTAATTACATGTTAAGCAAATACCTGGTATGGAAAGGGATTCAAATTTTAAAAAAAGTAAATAAAAATACCTGGCTATTTCAAATTTTACTCATCCTGATAAACCTACAGTGTAAAAGTTTTATTAAATCTTATTTGCAAAAGAAACTAATTGAAACTTAATGGAAATAATTGAAAATCATGTAGTAGGAAATAAATTCATAAGTTAAGCTTTAATTTGTCACTTATTACTTGGATGTACAATTATGCTTACAAATAATACGCGTTACCTCCATTTAATTTAACAAGTCATTACCTGTAGCCTCACTTGCATAACATGGACGCAGTATTTTTTTTATTTGAAGATATTTCTGATCATACTTGTTATACAACTCATGTAAAGACCTTTACTACTTACTTCTACTTTATACTTTACAGCATATATAGGAAGAATTTATTTATTTATTATTATATTTCCTTAAGAATTTCCAGCATATATGCAATGCGAAAGTCTTGTTCTTAGTTATCGGCAGAATCAAAACCTTGACTACTTACTACTACTTTGTACTTTACTGCATATAGTGGAAGCATCCTGTTAAGAATTTCCAGCATATATGCAATGCTAAAGTCTTGTTCTTAGTTATCGTCAGAATTAAAACCTTGACTACTTACTACTACTTTGTACTTTACTGCATAAAGTGGAAGCATCCTGTTAAGAATTTCCAGCATATATGCAATGCTAAAGTCTTGTTCTTAGTTATCGGCAGAATTAAAACCTTGACTACTTACTTCTACTTTGTACTTTACTGCATATAGTGGAAGCATTCTGTTAAGAATTTCCAGCATAATATATGCTATACGAAAGTCTGGTTCTTGGTTATCTGCAGAATCAAAACCTTGACTACTTACTTCTACTTTATACTTTACTGCATATATAGGAAGTATCCTCTTAAGAATTTCCAGCATATATGCTATGCGAAAGTCTGGTTCTTGACAGAATCTCGAGCAAGTTGGAATGAAGTAAAACTTTACTGTTAAAGTCACTGATCGCTTTTGCAAAACAGAACAATGTGGAAAATTTCCAAGCTCTTTCTAATATGTCTCCATCATGGTTTCATTGTTGCTATTATTCGGATTGAGGTTCATTGAACTGAGTTGTAGACCATAAAAATATAATGTAGTTATGTAACATTGGATCGTCAAACGTATTATAAATCACAATTATTAGTTTTTTAAAGATGTCGAGTCAAAGGACTGGTATAATTAGAATCCGGAATTCAAATGATTGGATTTGTATTAATTATAAAGAAATGTGTTTTATTACTAAGAGAAAAAAGGAAGCGACGGAATATCATTATTGATTGAAGTCGTAAAAGTTTTGTTTCTCACGAGAAATTCCATAAATTTGCTACTAATTATAATAATTAATAATAATTGTTATAGAGTTTTAAATTAATGCATATTAGTACATCTATTTAAAAAAATGAATCCTTATTACCCTTTGTTATCGCATTACGTATGAACTGATGGACAAATTTTGTTAATTATATTTTTTCGATGTTAGTTAATGTCAGGAGAAGGTTTGTTGAAAAAAACAATTATCTTGGGACACGGTAACGTCTAACGTCGGCTTTGCTATTCTTATATAGAGATAAAAATAAATCCCCATTTTTTAAGGTTATCACATCATGCCTGAACTAATAAAACAAATTTTGCATTTTTTTTTGTTTTGTTAATTATAGTCAAGAGAAGGTTCTACAAAAAAAAAACAATATTCCTAGTTAGGGCTCGACAGTCTGTTCGGCTTAGCTAGTAAAATAAATGAAACTTTAAAAGAGCTGTGTTTTTAGCAGCAGGTAAATATTTTTTAAAAAAAAAACAAAACGAGTTTTTTGTTTGCTTGTTTGTCAGTTTGACAGTATGACAATAATTGGAAGAAATCTTTCAAATTTCTGCAAAGGACATATAAGCACGCCGAGATAAAGTGGATTTCTGTTTGATATTGCAATTGTATTTTACGAATACGTTAAAAGCCTAGATAATTTTCTAAACCAGTACTATTTGGTTAATACAAGTACACCTATAAATTGGCGAGTAGTTAATTTCAAACAGCCATTCAGCGCAGACTAGTAACGGTAACATTTTGAATGTATTAGATTATCGTCTTTTACCAAGCAAGACTGAATATTTATTAAGTAACCTTTAACCTTCACCTGCACAAACGCAAACTATTACTTTCTTCTTCAATTGAAAATGTTTTTTTCCATCTTGACCGATATTATTAAACGCAATTTGGTAAGTCCAAAGATATCAAAGTTAAATTAGGAACATATTGAAAAAAAAATGAAATTGAAAGGAGTAAAAAAAATAGCAGAACAATGTCTGCCAGCTGCTGACCCTGATTCACCCTCATCACTTAGGGTTATAAAAATAGATGTTAGCCGATTCACAAACCTATTCAAGAGGCCCACAAAATTTCATAAGAATCGGTTAAGCCGTTATGGAGAAGTACGGTAACTAGCATTGTGACACGGGAATCTTAAATTAAAAATTTTCGTGTCACAATGTTCTTTCCCATACTCCTCTTAAACGGCTTGACTGATTTTCATGAAATTTTGTGAGCATATTGAGTAGATCTGAGAATCGGCCAACATCTATTTTTTATAACCCTAAGTAATGAGGGTGAATATTTTTCATACTCCTTAGTGATAAGGGTGACTCACCCCAATTTTTTCATAGCAGAACAACGTCTCCGGCAGATGTTGTCAGCTAGTTTTATGTATAAGATTAACGAGAGTATGAAGGTTGAACATTACTTTCGCAACGGTGCAACCACTGGAAATTACTAATACTACTATTAAGTTCAAATATTTTGCTTTCCATAGTTTGTCTTCATCTTTTTCTCCTTTTAATATAGTAAAGAAAATCTGTACACTTTGAACTTAAGATATTATAACACATTTATTTCATCAATAAAAGAAACTTAATACCTACTATTTTGAGCTTAAACAAATTCATTGTAATCATAGTCAAAGGTTCAATTGAATGATTAACTGCGAGTGATGTAGCAATTTCGTCTTTTTTATTTACAATAATACTTTTAGTAACCAAGGTGATAAATATCCAACAGATAGTCGGTTTTATTTTTGCCACCACGCAATAAAAGCGCCGCGAGCCATGATTAATTAACATATAGTCCTTAACATTGATGGAGATGGATATCCGACATGTTAAATTTTGGTTAATAACGACCTTAAACTTACCTTCCCTGTCGCCAATATCATTGACATTTGTGATGGTTTGCTAACTGATTACTTAATAATAATTTACTTGTCAGACGATTGCTGGGGGCGGGATCTGAGTTGGATTTATGGGTCAGTGAGTCTTTGCTTTTTGTTCTTAAAAGTAAAACTGTTTTTTTTTAAGTTAATTTGCCACTTTCTGGGGCCGGCTATGAGTTTTAGGCCATGCTGCCACGTCTTCCGTATTAATTATTTCGTCATTAGTCACATGTCTTCCGTATTAATTATTCTTATACAGTCATTAGTCACTATTTACAAAGTCACGTCAGGCGATTGAGTAAAGCGGTGGTCACTTTACACAAGCTCACTTTGGGAGATTTGGCGGCAGCGAGGAAATTCACAATACAATTATTGCTTCATAATTATTTCTTTTGTGCACTTTCACTGAACAAAACTAAACTAATTCCCACCTAAATTAACTAATTTTGCTCAATATAAACACGAAATTCAATAATTATGAAAAAGTACGACCATCTTTATTCACGATGGCGCCAAAACTCTAATATTTTTTTTAATTTATTTTATACTCGGTGAGTCGATAAAAAAAGGTCTTAATTCACCTCACTTTTTTACGTTGAGTAGAAAGAAACTAAAGTCAATAAAAAATATTTGACATGTTTATCGCCAAATCGGCGAAATTTTCCATGCAAAATTTTGGTAGGTACGGAAAAATAAACAGCGTGACCCTGCTTGACAGTGATTTTAAAATTGTTATCAATAAATCTTAATTTCATAATACATTCTAATCATATTACTTCATATTTTTACATTGTGGTGTTCTTAAAAGATAATAAAACATATTTTTTACTATCTTTTCTAGTTTAATTTACTATGTTGTCATTTTTATTTAACATGTTACTTGAGACGGTATCGAACAAACAACAATGTTTATAGTTTTAATATTCATAATAAATCAAACTTACACGAGTTGTAACGGTTTTTTAATTTTGTTTCGAAATCAGAATAGGCCACGTCGTGGGACTTAATTTAAAAATGTTTGCTGCATTTGCATGATTAGCATTATTATAATGACAAATGTTATTGGAACTAGGTTAATATAATATTTGCATGCGCTTGAGCTTAATAGAGGTTCATTTGTTATGTTATGGAAATGATAAACTCTCATGCTGTTTTACATCTTTACTTGCAATGATACTAGGCTCCAGAAGGTCTAGCATGTGCTCGTAAGCAAAACAGCTATTTTGTTAATTGAAAAGTAACTTTACGCCTTTTCATTTCAACACCCACGTACTAAAATGTTCTTCCTTTGACATCGTTCATTTATTTAGATTTCACTAGTCGAGTATCGAATTGTAAGTTATTGCATCACATATATTTGGTGAAAATCTTCTGAGATTGGCTAATATAGATTGGCTACGGAAAACAAAAAAAAAATAATAATTTTGCCCAGGATAGGATGCTCCCGGTTGGTGATAGGTGGCATGCCTGTCGCTATAAAACTGGGGCCTAAGAGTCTTCAGCTAGTTACCTCCGCCTAAGTCTTCGGGGATGTTATAATCAGTTTCATGTAATTTATTTAGAAACACTTGTACTTTCCACAATATATATATATATATATAATTACATCAAGAATGGAATTCCACCAAGCTCCGACGATAAGAAGTATAGAATCTATAATCAGTTTGTTTGTAAACAAGTACATTTATACAGCGCATGCTAGCTCAGCAGGCTTTTAAAGCAGACTAGTAACAGTAAAATTGTTGATGGTAATAGATTCAGACGACCCTTTTTCTATTCACCAGACCTTAAATATATATCAATAATTAGTCGTCACTCATGTCTTGGCCTGCTTACTCCTTTTCTTCACATGAAGATACTTTTGGTCCGTCACTTGACTAACGCCAACAAACATCAACGATGTCTGGGTTTGATTTTTGACAGGAGCAGGCTTTTCTGTATTCAGTATAGCTAATTTCAACAACTACATATTATATGTATGTATACAAGTATCGTTGACAAACACCTATACAATCAAATGTAATCCCCGTGTTGGTCCGGGCTCTTTTGCAGAATAGACCATCTGCCTTCCGGCCACCCAGCCCGTAAAAGACGAGCATAGGCTTACTGTCACTAATACTGTGATATCTAACTAGGTGGTAGAGTTTCGCAGCGTCACGCATTTCGTTTATATTTGCTCGAAAGCAAGTTTTATTACCTAATTTAGTTAAGGTTTAGTTGTAGCTTAATTTAGGTATGTGCGTTAACTTCACACCTGTTTGGATTCGACGTTTCAAACACATGAAAACTTCTGCTAGGGATACCCGTAATTGATAGCAGAACTCTGGCATCAAGTAGTTAATGTATTCATATTAATTTCACAGTTAGTAACTTATAAGTTTGAATGGAATAATTCGAAAAACCTTTGTTATGGACTAGTGCCATTGAAATTTCCATCCCATAACCTTTCTGAGATTCAAGGCCCTTTTGAAGAATATAGATCAACTAGCTGTTGCACGTGTCGTTACCCGCGTGGCTAGTGGTCTGACAGAAATATTTTTTCGGGATAGAAACTATCCTATGTGTTCATCCAAGTTACCTTCTACGTGTGTACCAAATTTCATAAAAATCGGTTCAGCAGTGAAGCGTGAAGCAGCGTGAAGGAGACACAGAAACAAAATTTCGCATTTATACTATTAGTAGGATTATTTTCCTATAAAGAAGTCAGTACCGTTTAGTACATAGTACACTATCATTTCCCGCTCTATAGAATAGCATATAATCAATAAATTTACCTTTGCAATGCAATATTACAATCGTTATTATCTTTTATCATTAGGATATCCGTCTCCTCTTTATACGAAAAACAAGAAAAGATAATTATAAATTGAAATATACATAGTTATTGCTTTATCGACAAAATAATGTATTTTCATCCAACCAATCAAAATAAACCACCTTAGTAATTGAAAACTGCGTTTCTTTTAATTAATTTTGCAAATAAACCTATTACATAAGTTTGTAGCTTAGATTGTCAGGGTTCGTTTATCAATTGCAATAAACAGAACCCTTATACATTTGCCTGTCTGTATGCCATAGCCACTTTATTCTCATATTATTGGAGCTACACAGTTGAACTAAGGTGGTGGATGTGTTCCGTAAACTACTTTACGATTTCATACAAAAATAAAAAGAGTGAGCGGGACAGTCTCCCACTTAAGTGGAACTGAAATTTAAAAAGTGTTATCAAGTCTTTGTCATATTTTTCCAAGTCAATCGTTTAGTAAATAAGATACTTTCGAAGCGGTAATGTATATTTCCACCCCTTCCTAACTTTTAAAAGAAAGTAGAAAATCTTAAACAAACATATACTGGAACAAAGAATGATAGTAGATTTTTAGTGTATCCAGTTTTACATTACTTTCTACTTTCTTTAAATATCCCTTATCTACGCTTGCAACTATGGATCCCTTTGGGAACAAATTCAACTTGCCCTTGGCCACTTTTTTCGTTAATTGAATTAAAATATTGACAAAACTTTAAAGCACTAGTTACAAGAAAATATAATAATATAAATACGGAAACATAAACACCAGCGTTTTGACATTTAATATTTGCATCTTTACAAACATTAAACTGTAAAGTAAATAGATATATCAGTGCTATTCGAAGGTTCAGTAGAAAATAATTTACTAACGACTAGTTGTTCCGGCGAACTTCGTTCCACCCGTTTAGTTTGTACGGGTAAAATTAAAATGCTGGTTTCCGGGTTTCCTCGCAGTCAACGGGATAAAAAGTATGCTATATTCGTTTCCTGATTCTAAATTAAATTTTCACCAATTTTCGGCCAAATCGATTCAGCCATTCGTGATTCATAATTAGTCTAAATAAAACAGATTTCTTTTATCTATATATAGATTTAATATTTTCACGCATGATCACGAAAATATACTGTAAAGGTGTCCATAAATAAAGGGACAGGTTCAACGGAGGGAGGAGGTCCAATCGAATCCTATCTTACTTAAGAATGAAAAGAGGGATTGGTCTTTGAAAGTATCAAGCATTTTTTTCTGCTCGGAAAAGAGCATTGTTGCAAAAAGACTTTAAGTTACGAAATGTGATTCTTTATAAAACATGGTCAAATTGGACATGAAATACCTAAGGAGATTATGTGGCCTAGATCTCACTAGATTTTCCCCCGTGTTGATCCGGGCTACTTTGTAGAATAGACCATTTGTCTTCCTGTGCCAGGCAGCTCGTAAAAAGCGAGCATAGGCTAGCCGTCACTAACACCGAGACATCTGACTAGATGGTAGAGTTTTGCAGCAACTCACCCGGATTGGTACCACCGCCTTACCTATTCCTGCCGCCATAACGTCATAACGTGTTCCGGTTCTAACATCCCGGCCTCTGGTCGGATTACCATCTTTGGCGTCTCTAGGCGGCGGGAATTTCTTACCATCAGGAAACCCGTCTGCTTGTTTGCCTTCCTATGTCATAAAAAAAAACTAAACGAGCACATGTCGTTGTGCAAAGTTAGTGGTAAAGTTTTGAGCGCGTTAGTAGATTATATATTTTACTACGTGGTAGAGTTTCGAAAGATCGCATAGAAAACATGTCTTACTAGGTAGTAGAATTTTGTAAGCTTGAGTAAGAAATATTTTTCACTAAGTAGTAGAGTTTTGAAAGATCACATAAAATATGTATTACTAGGTCTAATACCTAGTTTAGAAAGCTTAAGTAGAAATATGCCTTACTAAGTGGTGGAGCTTTAAATCCTGAGTAAAAATATATCATACTAGGTGTTGGTAGAGGTTACTAGTGGTATACTAGGTGGTTAGAGTTTGAATCTTGGTAAGGTAAAACAGTTGCAAATCAGGTCATAAGAGGAAGTCAGTTAGTAATATTAAAAATACGTCCACGGACACAAGATCTGTCTAAATAAAACTAACTACGTTAAATACTGCAAATTTATAATTACAAAATCTTCAACTACTTTTGTGAAAGTGAATTATCTTCACGCCCTTGTCCCCGAAAAGATTGGCAAAGATACAAACCAGGGCATCCACGACTAGCCGAAGATTTAGAAATTCACAAAGTGATAGGTATCAAGCTGTCGCTAACCAGGCACATATCCAATCCCGGGCGTTATTTTTATTAGAAAATTAAAAGTACACAGTTCATTTTTTTGTTATCCTACCCGGGTATCGAACGTGGGATATCAAGAAATCAAGCCCGACGCTTGCACTAGATTGCTATACCACAGAGGCTTTTGTGGGTAAAGAAAAAATCTTGTACTCCTACTACCAAGGGGGTTACCATAAGCTCTTAAAACAGTACTATTTCAACAATACTAATCGTCAATCGAGAAAGACAACCTTATGCCGTATATCATAAAGTTGCTTATAAAAGCAGACATTTAGCAAGATGGAAATAATACTGCTTTAAGCGTTCATGGTAGGGCCCCAGATGTCTATACATAGTTATCGTCCTTGATTTTGTTCAATACCTAATCTAGAATCTGTGATATACATAATATGTATATTACAGATTTAATATTATTAAACACTTACACTTTTTTAGTTAATGTTTTGAAAATTGGAATAACAAACCAACTTTGAAGGTTTTTTTCCAAAATTCACATAATTCTGTTTGTGTAAGTGGTCTAAATCTTTTTTCTCTTTGTCCGTTGTAATATGTGTAGTGAATGTGTGTATTTATAAATATTTTCTTTCTTTCTTGCTACACTTTGTCTACAAATTCAACAATAGTTATTGTCATTGACACCATTTCTCTAAAAAAATACTATATGACTAGTCGCTGATGTATGGGAAGTGGTAATGATTTATTTCATTACATAACATAATAATTTGCATATTTTATTGGACGTTTTGGTGTTACGGTTGTTTCAAGATAATTCTTAAACAAAATTGGAAAACATAAAATTATACAATTTTATTGGTTTGGTTAGGATCTATGAACTCCGTTTTTTGCTTTTAATTAGCATAATATTACGACAATATTAGCTATTAAATATTATGCCATTAAAAACTGATGTGACAGGGCTACTCGAGGCATGTGTAGGGTTGAGATATACCAGAAAATATTTGCAAAATCAATTACTATTGTTGGTTGTTTTGACGATAAAGCACATTAGCAAGGGCTGATAAATAAAATAAATAAATAAATATCACTGGACAAGTTACACCAATTTAATCTAACCCCAAAAGTAAGCAAATTATATGCTTCTGGTATGCGTGTAAGTCAATGATACCAATACATATAAATACTTAAATACAAAATAAAATAATACGTATAAATACTTAAATATATACCAGAATATATTTAATTAACACCCAGACCCGGAAATGCAGACTTATAAATTTCATCACACAAATGTGCCCCCGTCGGGAATCGAACCCAAGCCTCACGGTCGGTCGATGTACTTAGTTAGGCGTGTACGCTAGCCACTCGACCAACGAGGCAGTCAAAAAGGCGGTGATGACAGTTTTGCACCTTATATTACGTAGTCATCGCTACACAGGAGAGATTAACAATACTTTTAATTTCGTATAATGAACCTATTTATATCGGACGGAAAACATGGGCAGAGGTACAACCCAAGACTAATTCAAGACACTAACCTCAAAATTTTAAGGTA
>NJDD01003094.1:15804-31224 GCA_002245505.1 Calephelis nemesis
GCACGCACGCACGCACGCACGCACGCACGCACGCACGCACGCACGCACGCATCGAGTGCCAAATCTCACAATCCTGGTAGACGTCTGGTGATGCATATAGGGACCACAATTGTGGTGCGTGAAAGAGATTATGCGAATGGTTATGCGAATTTAGGAATGTAATGTCCGTATCTAACAGACATGCGGTTGACTATATGCCATCAGGTGCTGATTCGTTGGCGAACAAAGGAAGGAAAGCGACTGACCTGTCTCAATTGTCTTCTCTCTTCTTTCTTGACGCTTTTAGCATCACACTCACGCGGCGAATAGGTTAATTTAAGTTTTACAGTTCCGTTTTCAGTTATAATGTACCCTATTCTTGATTTTTCAGTGGCATTGAAGGGTAATTAAGCATTGATACTTTCTTGCTTCTTGCGTAATTTCACCGCCAAATCTAACCTACAGAGTGTCACAAATAAGGATGTCATATTAAAGTTCCTTACAACTCATATTATATTTTCTCTGTCACAGCTTTTCGGGCTTATACTTGTGGCGATATGTGTGATCAACTTACGAGACCGGAAATCCGGCACGGAGCCGCAGTCCGCCCTGTCGCGAGGCGTACTCTCCTTCCTGTTGACCCTCGGGTTGGGTCTTGTGGTGACTGCTGTGTTGGGCTGCATTGGGTCTTTGAGAGAACACGTTAAAATACTGTATCTGGTAAGCATCATTTGTTAGTGTTTAATTTATTAGTTTAGTTATTGTAACTACATGGTAAATTCTATTAAAACAGAAAAACTTTTTATCTTTCTAATAATGCAAGGGTTTTTGATACCCATATTCAAGTTTTATAAATATTCAAATGCTACAAGTACCTATTATAATCAAATCAAAGTTTTATAAATATTGAAATACAAAATTGGTAAAGATGGAAGCTTACACGCTTTATGTCACCAAATATTCATAGGCTTGGGTTTGATTCTTATAAGTAGCAGACATTTGCGTGCTGAACATAAGTTTTCTGTGCCTGGGTGTTCATTACAGACTGAGAGCTGTTTAACACAAATCAGTAGTTATACGAGTACATTTTTACTATTTTTATTTTTTAAAATATTTCTTTTATAGTATGCCTGCTTCCTCATCTTCTTGGTATCAGTCGAAGTGGTGGTGGGTGTTGGCGGAGCTGTGCTCAGCGCGTGGGTCGGTGGTAGCAGCGAGCTGCGGGTCCAGTTCTACAGGAACGCCACAATTGATGACGACGGACAAAACCAACAGGCGTTCTGGGATAACTTGCAATCTGAGGTATGTGTTTCGATCTATGTTAGAGGATCAGTAGTAGAAGTGGTAGTGATTATGGTAAGGGGCATTCAACGCGTAGGCTAGTGGTAGCTGTAAACTGCGAGTCCAGTTTTTCAGGATTTGCTAATGTTTAAGTGCTGGTAAGTTAAGTTAAGTTATGTTTAAGTGATGTTTAAGTTGTAGGTTAGTTGTAGCTGTAAACTGCGAGTCCAGTTTTTCAAGATTGCTAATGTTTAAGTGCTGTTAAGTTAAATTAAGTTTAAGTGATGTTTAAGTTGTAGGTTAGTTGTAGCTGTAAACTGCGAGTCCAATTTTACAGGAACGCCAATGTTGATGCTTAGGGGCAAAATTTAACAAGCGTTCTAGGATAATCTGAAATCTGAGGTATTCCTTAAACTCGGACGATTGTTTTCCTGCTCTAATGAAGAAATGACCAACTGTATACTTGTTAAGTAGTCCGCGACGAGTGAAAAAACCTCTTCTGGAACGATCAAGTTTTGATTCAGAATGCTTGATCCATACTAGTGGTACCAACAAGTGCGAATAAAAGTATCACCGTGCAGAACAGACCATCTGCCTTCCTTCCAGGCAGCTCGTAAAAGGTGAGCAAAGGCTCACCGTTACTAACACCGTGACATCTGACTAGGTGGTAGAGTTTTGCAGCGACTCGCCCGGATTGGTACCACCACCTTACCTATTCCTGCCGCTATAACGTCAATGCTTGCTGTTGACGTGTTCCGGTTGGAGGGTAAGGTAGCCGGTAAACTGACTTTTGCTCGAGGCTTTACATCCCGGCCTCAGGTTGGCAACGCATCATTACCACCTTTGGTGTCTCTAGGCGACGTGAATTTCTTACCATCAGGAAATCCGTCTTCTTGTTTGCCTTCCAATATTATAAAAAAAACGTATCAGAATCGCGACCACACACAAACGATATGCGAAACTCAACGGGCTTCTCTTTTTTTAAGTTTTTTGTTTTGTACCATAAGATAGTATACAATTTTTTCTTCACCTCGATTTTTTTAAATGATTAAAAAAAACTTGTGTAGTTTAATTATAACATTCCCAATATTGCAATATTTTTAATATATTCTATAAAATTTCCCTATATAGTTTATATTTAATTCTATAATTCTAGATAATTTATATTTAATGTACGTTTAATTTAAATAACAGCCTAGTAAAGGTTAATTTAGGTTCGAATATTAGACTTGAAATATAATATCTCAAGTCTAATACTCGAACTTCGAAATTCGAAATCGATAAGATCGCGCCCACTGTTGACGGGGCGGAGCGTGTCGGGCTGGGGCGCATCGCATTGCAAAGCCCACTGATGCGGGCCGGGCCGCATCGCATCGGCGCGGAGTTTTGTTCCTCAGTACCAAAGTAGAGCAACGAAATAGAGAGGCCACTCGACGTTATAATCGTCAAGTATGGAAAGTTGCGCCATCTAGTAGTTGTCATACGAATCTTCAAGTATGGAAAGTGGCGCCTCTAGTAGTTGTCTTACGAAACTTTTGGCGTTAAAATACCATAGTGCTTTTTCTTAAGAGTAATATCATGATCTTTGGTCACTATGGGCCGCATCGCTCGCGGTAATCCGCCGCGCAATAATCCGCCTCGATGCGGCCCGGCCCAGTGGGCGTAGTTCTATACAAAATGTATGCAAGCGATCTAGGCGGATTATTGCGCTGCGATGCGCCGTTCAACTGGGCGCTATCCATAAATTGTTATGATACAGTCCCTGTTTATTTATGTAAATGTTTAAGAACCAATGCTGCGGAGTTGATGGGCCTCAAGACTATGATATCCTCCACCGCGACATCCCTGCGTCCTGTTGTGCTCGAGCCCACCCCCTCCGGGAAGGAGGGGCCAGGCGTCATCTCCATGCCACCTGCCTCGCCAACAAATCCTACTACTCAACAGGCTGCGAACAGATTTTGAGAGAAAAGAAAACTTTAAAGGGAAACATATTTATAACGACTGGAGTTATTTTTACACTGTTAGAGGTAAGTTGTTAGGTGTAAGTTGAAAGTAAAATACATAATATTACTATAGACATTTTCAGACATAGGGATGCGATGTCCCCATTGGCTATTAAAGGAATAATCTAGTAATTTAGATTTTTGGATTATTTGAACAAGTGCAGCAATGGCTCGCCCGAATTGGAACCACAGCTTTGATTTTTCCTGGTAGCACAAGAGGTTCAAATCTAAGTGAGAGTGAAGTTGAAACTGCTGAATTGACTGGAAAATTTATTTTACCATTAGAATCTCACATTAACTTTAATGAGCATAGATTTTTTTTACTACTTACTAGAGGAAAAAAAAGTTCACTCGTGCGAATCCGTAAGGGGCCGCTTGTATGTAATTACGTTATCTAATCAGAAACGTGACATTGGAGAGCATGCAACTTATGATGACAAGAGGTAAGATGTCATATCCACCATCTTAATACATGGCGGTCAACTACGATGCGATTCCGAAGATATTTCTTACCATCCAAAAGTTATTTTCCAAACAGATACGAATTTAGCAATTTTCAAGAAAAAAAGGATACCTAATCAATAGTCATTCTTTAAAAGTTAGCAACGTGTCACTGTACATTTCGTCATAAATAGTAGATAATACATATGATGGAAAATTACCAGCAGTATACATTTTCTCTGTCCGCTTTGCCTCTTCTATAAAAAAATTTAAACATTTTTCAGATCGTGTGCATCGTCTTGGCGATATGGATGGCGAAGACAGTTCGCAGCGAGCGTAGGAAACTACAGCAAAACCTTCAAGCACATTTCGAATCTTAATACTTCAAAGTTTGCTCGTGTTGTAACTATTTTTGTAAAAATCTACACTTTTGGTATCACTTTGTGTGTGTGATTTACACTGTTTTAAATATTGTAATATGATGTAATAATAATACTAAGGATAAGTTCGGAGTGTACAGTGCCGGATTAAGCATGTCGAGGGTCCCCTTCGAATTTATATTGCAATGGCACCTAATTTTCTTATCTTTAGTAATAAACTGGAAAAAACAGACTTATTTCTTTTACGGTAAAAAATAGTCGATCTCTAAGCAGTGGTAAATATTTAGAGGCTTTAAGCAATAGTTAAATTTTCAACGTGATTAATCCGGGACTATGTCTAGGTTAGGTTGTGCTCACTTTGAATTTTAAGATATGGCTCAGATTTATTTTAATAGGTATATCAGTGCTTTGTTTCTAGTGTGTATTATTAGGAAAACTGTTTGGCTTGCAAAAATATATACAAACATATTTTAATATATCTTAGTGTTACCTTAATGTTTAATTTTACTTCAAAAATTTTTATTACGCTTGAATTTAAATGTATGTTTATAATTAGCCAAAGCTTATCACTATTTGTGTCGGAGTATTCAAACCGTAACAAGTATTACGTTTTTTGAACAGATTCAATTCTTGTCTGTTTACGAGTATATTTACCTACTTTACTTTACTATTTATTGTTGTATTATTATAAATATAAATCAAAGGTATAAAAGCTTTAAAATATTTTTTTTCAAATAGTATATTTTTTAAGAAAGAATAATTTTTCAAAAAAACATATGCACGCTCCTTGCGGGGAAGTCGATGCTCCCCAAGGAGTGCCAAGTGCTTAGATTATTGCAAACCTGCTTCGCTTCCTACATATTAAATATTGTGCTATAATTATAAACGCTATTGTGCTTAACAAATTGTGAACACGTAAAAACTTTTGAAGCTCTAGAGAGGTAGTTATAAGTTGGTAGGTCGTGTAGCTATACTATGGTTTTAATAAAAAATAACAAGATTCTGAATTTGAGTACAATATTGGGTAGAAGAATTATAATTTTTTTCTTTTATTGCTAAGAAATCTGTTAACAGTAATTTTAGATGTTATGATACAGATAACTGTATACTGGCTTTTGTATACCTACATGTTTTCATTTAGCGTCCCCTAGATGTGAGAAAGTAGCTGACACTCACAGTCGAGTACAGATCAGGTAAAGCATTAATTCCCTTAAGGTAACCAGTTAAACTAAATGAACTATAAGAAAGGTCCTTTGTACGCTTCTGCATGCAAGCGTGACCCGTGCCAATAATTTCAGATCTGAACAATTTTGCAATCTTATGTGCTTACGCGTTTATTAACAAATAAATAGTTAATGGTGGTAATTTTACTGGGCATTCACAAATCTAATTTTAAATATCTCTGACATCTTTTAACGAAAGCAACAGAAATAGCACTTTTAGTGCCTCAGATTTGTCTTTACACGACTTTTCTACCGAAGTTTAATCTATTACTCGGAAAATGTTGATTAAAAACGATAAGTGACATGTCCGGACCAATCTGACATGTCTAAAGTGTTCCACCTCTTTTGTTTTTGTTTAATTCGAAAAAGATAGAGTGCATATAAAATAAGTTTAGTTTGTGAACAGCAGAATCACAACAAATATCAACGAAATCTCTGCAACTCGGTTTTTTGTTGCTAATGTAGTGTTTTAGTTATGTTTTGCAATAACCAATACCGTAATTGTGTTCATATACTTTGTAACTTCTTTTTTAATAAGATCTCAAGATGTTAGCTGATCTCTGTGATACAAAGTAGATGTTTAGGTAGTCAATAGCACAAATGTTTTAACTTCTGTGTACCTGAAATTGTTAGTTTTATAAAAATGCAATAAAAATACATTTCGTGATATTGGCACTAGCTTAGATATATTAATTTCTTCATTACATCCATATTATATTCAAGAGTGGTGTTCAATTTAACTTGCAAATAGTTGGTAGATATGTATGCAATAGATATTTTCTGGTAAAGTTCACCAATCCTAAGCCTAATCAACCCAAAACCTGTAATGAGCATGAAAGGCTCCTAATTTATAGCGATGTCCCTACCTAACAATTGCTACTTCTGACACTTGGTTAATAGGCTACATAGAATCAACAATCAAGAGATTTGAATACAATGTAAAATCATCAAAATATTACAGATGTAGAAATAATTATACCTTATTTTTTTCTGGACGCAAGCAGAATTAATATCACAAATAAGATAGTTTCAGGAAAAAAAATATGGAAAAAATGAAACTCATTTTACAGAACACTGATATTTATTTAGAGTATCAACAGTTGTATCACTATAATAAAATTTAAAAAATCAAAAGGAAGTTTTACTTACATCTATTTTTTCCTACAAAAATTAATCTTCAATATTTTCAGCAGACTCTAGAGAAGTGTTTATTAGGTTCACATGTGGGCTTTAAATAAAAGGAGAAAGGGTGGGGAAGTGTATCAGAACATCGGCGATGTTCTATACATGGATCTAAATGGACTTTGAGAACAGTAGGTAAATAATATTTTTTACAAGGCTAGTCACCTTTATGCCAGTTTATAAACATAATTAACAGTCTCCTAGATATGCTCTTATATCCATCACTAGCAATGGTAGAGAGCAAATTAAGCTGATTGAGATGCATGTAGTTTAAAAATCCAAAATTATGAGAATTTATTCATAACTCAAAGCTAGATATTGTTACATTTGTTTCCTTTATTATATTTTTATTTAAATGACAATGTATATCAACAAATAATTATTTCATTAAGTCGACATAATAAACACTAAGTAAGAGATTTTTAAATTGGAAGATAATTATATATTTATAAAACCACCAAACATGCTTCAAAAGGTTATTACTAGATTATATTTCTCAAGCAGTAGACAACCTATTTTATGGAAGCTTAAAAATATTCAAATTGAAATCTGCAAAAACTTAATATAATTATGATAGGGTAGTTTAAAAAATTAAAGGTCCATATTTACAAACATTTTCGAGTGCTTAAATAATTTTAAGCGTGCTTAGTAAATATTTATTAATAGAAAAATTAAAGCAAAATCAAAGCGTTTAAACACATAAGTTTTCTTAGCCTTTTATTTGTTTATAGCTTATTAAATAATTCATAATTGCTACAAACCATAGTAAAAATATTTCACTAAAGTGTACAATAGAAGGAAGGAAGTAGGTGCTAAATGAAAGAAAAACGTTTGAATTTACTTAAATAATCGAGATACAAACTTTTGTCATGATATTTATTAAACTTAAGTATTTTAATAATACACATAATCTATCTACATACGCATGGTGGGATCTTAGATCTTAAAGGGAAGGTGGGGGGTTGATAATAACTAAATACTTAACTAAAAATACGCGTGCAACATAAAATATAAAAAGGTTTATATTTAAATGACTAGTAAATGCAAAAAAATACTTATGTTACAATTAATAATTAAAAATAATTGAAATAAATTAGTAATTTTAATTGAGATTTAATAATTTGTGCAAGATAATTTTAAATTATGCTCTTAATCGTCGGCGCTTTGTGGAATTTCATTGTAGACACAATTTATTAATTATATTTATTATTTCCATAGTATATTTTTCAATATTATACATGTCATACCGGTTGAAACTATTTATTTGAAACAAAGCTTTAGTTGTGATATAGCTGATGATACTTAAATATCGAAACAAGTTTCCTAAAATTTCATATTAAAAAATATGTTGTAGATAGTACAACTGTAATAAATAAATTGTGTCTGAAATGTGCGAGAGTTTGATACCGTTAGTACTGAAACTTTATTGGGTCTTTAATTATAAATCCGCGGCACAGGGCCGGATTTCACTACTGGGGCCCGTAGCAAACACCACGTGGCCAAGATCTTAAGGTATTTTTTAAACGTCTTAAGAAACCGAGAAATAATTCCTTATTATTATATTACAATGATTTAACAAAGATGAATCGAACGAGAAACATCACCCACGTTTACCTGTATATAAAATCAATTAGTAATGATATGAATGAAACTTATTTAAAACAATTACAAAATAAACTAGCACCTTGACGAATCCAGTGAATATCATGACTAGTCATCAATACTGAACTCAATTATAATCTTAATTAGGTTGATACTTTTTAAAAACGTCTAATTATAAATCAATCGTTTTAAATAACTCTTCAGAATTATACTTACAGTACAGACGTAGACCTAAATTTATATTAAAATTAATAATGCATCAGCTACTTAGACGCAATGCTTACACTCCTGACTCAAGCAATCAATTTCTTTTGAGCTTAATAACTATTTATTTATACGTATCGTTTATTTATATAAAAAGCAATACACAAATGCTCCATATTTTAAAGGCAAAAGGTGATGTAGCTTATGTATTCGGTATCAATTTTTTTGTTTATATACAAGTTATTCCAAAACGCCCAAAAATAAATTAATTTTAATTATACCATCGGACATGGTCCTTGTACCAGCTTACAACGGCTGTAAAAACTTTAATAATACATTTCCTAAACGGATTACGGCTTTAAGACTTTTGAAAGACGCATTGGTATCGATGAGCTTACGTAAATATAGAGCAAAATCCTTAAAGACGTGATTTGCAAGGTAGGATACAAATACATTTTAGGGTTGATCCTAGTGCCTGAAAAAATCTGTAAATAAAATAAAATATGAAGCATTTATAGACAACATACATTACACGAAATCACTTTTTAACGTTATCTCAAAAGGATAAGGTAATACAAAAGGGTGCAATCATTAAATGCTTAAAATTGTGACAAACTACGTTTAAGTTTTTTCCAATTTAGGCCGTCTCTCGACTTTTACCTTCCGTTTTTATGGTATGAGCTAGCCACAGCGCAAGTATTATGCCGGCGACCTGGAAAAATACATATATTGTAGGTATTAGTTAAGTTAAATCTGTCTTCAAATCTATCTGCCCAACCTTCACAGTGCAGTTGAATTCTGATGATGCTTCGGTTACGAAGCGAAACGTACATTGAGTTTATTGTAGTGTGTGTATTGTTGCTGCTAAGAAAGCAGTGGCGTGGAACTGGATATATTTGGGGGTTTTGGCTTCCGGGAAGTCCACTTCATAAATAGCACACTATTTTGCCTGGTTTGTCACGCAAAATTGCAAATTAAATATATTTTTTTATTTAAATCTGTCTTCGTTAGAAAGAAATACAATTCATGCAAAATCAGAAAGACAAACTATACATTTGGGTAGTCTCATTGTATTTTGAAGAGAAGCTACTTTTGTTTTATATTCTCAGTGTACTTCTCAGTGTGAGGCCGCGATTCCGATCCGGTGGTAGTTTAAAAAAATGTCGACGCGCACAAGTACCACTTGTATGGTTCATGTGAATAAAGATTATTCTGATTCTGATTCCAAGAGTGAAGTGAACAAAATATCAAAACAAAGTTTCTTCGAAGAAAATAGGCTAATAACTACCACCAAGCATCACTTAAGAGTTGGTTGTTAACGGACGTTGGTTTGCCTGTCATTACATTGGCTTGTTGTTCGAGTCTTGCCGAGTTTCTCACCCGGATTAGTACAACCACCTCAGCTACTCCTACCATCATAGCTCACAACTGTTGTAAACTGCTGTAGAATATTAAATCTAGTCTCAGTTTATCAATGATACTGTCTCTCACCCGGATTGGTACAACCACCTCAGCTACTCCTACCATCATAGCTCACCACTGTTGTAAACTGCTGTAGAATATTTAATCTAGTCTCAGTTTATCAATGATACTATCTCTCACCCGGATTGGTACAACCACCTCAGCTACTCCTACCATCATAGCTCACCAATGTTGTAAACTGCTGTAGAATATTTAATCTAGTCTCAGTTTATCAATGATACTATCTCTCACCCGGATTGGTACAACCACCTCAGCTACTCCTACCATCATAGCTCACCACTGTTGTAAACTGCTGTAAACTATTAAATCTAGTCTCAGTTTATCAATGATACTGTGTTATTTATGATACTAACAATATACAAATGTGATGGAGCTGTCAAAAATAACCTAAGAAATTATTGAATTGCAAGAGTTGCAAGAGAGAGGAGAAAAATTTAAGCTGTAGACAAGCCCCTTTATCCCCGGCTTTCTTGGAACATTTTCATGTACCTGCTTTACTGCAGCTGTATCTCCGACAGTGGCTTTTTGACTATGATTTACGATTAATCAACTAAATTATCACTGATAATTGGCAAATTTTTGAGTATCTCCTAAAAACAGCACCATTTAGCACACGACCATCGTCATATGGTTTAGTCCATCCACGCAAAATTTCAAGTTCAGGATGAGTTCAGTCGTGTCGTAGTTACCAGCGAACTTCAACGTCAAATTTTCTTAAATAAAACGTCAGGTTTACCTGCAAATTATTCTAAAGTGTCAAACAATTTTTTGAAATTACCTCCAGAAAGCAGAACAATATTCCACACACGATGACTGTAAGTCCAGCGCTGTGCACGGTGCTGAGAACCTTTTCTTCACATCCATCCTTGTAATACTTGTTGAGGGAGATACAGTCGGAGCGCTTAATCTCATCAGCCCTGTCCGTGCCGTCTGGGGGGCAGCAGCTGAATGATGGGTTTAGGTGAGGTTCGGAGGCCACATAGTTGTCGGGCCCGTTGACTCCGCAGCATTCCAACTGAGAAAAAAGGGTGCAACTAATTAGTAATGAGCTCTCATAGTTAAGATTGTCATAAAAAGAAAATATATAAAAAAAATGTGTGCGTGTACTAGCGTTCACTCGTAAGAAGTGAAGAAGTGAAACTTCTTTATGACGTTATTTTTCAAAAAAAAATTTACTATATGCAACTTTACAGAAATTGGTTAAATAAAGTTTATTGCCAATCCCTACTCCACTGGAGAAAGTATGCTTCGAATCACGCGTGGTATGGATAAGAACAAAGATGGCGCGTAACGGAAAAATGTGACACGTAACGAAAACATGTTACACTAAATTTTTTTCCAACCCCGATAAAGAAGTTTCACTTCAAAAAAAAAATTGACTTTTTATGATAACAAAAAATGTGATTTGAATTTTATTGAACGTGACTTTATTACTTTCGCAACATTTTGCAGACATATTACACACTATACTTACATTGCTTTGCACGCGGTCCCAGAACTCCCTGTAGACAGAATCTTCCTCGCGGGTAGACTTGTTTTTGATAAAGGAGGCGCGAAGCTGAGTCTTTAATGTATTTTCAATTTGTGGACGCAAGGCGGCTGCTGCAATTCCGACTGATAGTTCCAGGAGAATAATGATGATGAGGCAACCCGCATACTGTAACATAACGTTACTTTAAGGGAGGTAAGTAACGTTACTTTAACGTTACTTTTTAACCTATAGAGGTTAGGAATCCAAAAAATATAACTGGTTCAGTATCAAAATAATTACTAGAAAAAAATGAACACCGAGTACCTAGACATGGATGGTTTTAAATTATATTTACTGCTACATTCCGGATGTCTAATGTATGTGCGGTTTTAGTAACGTTTATTTGCATTTTTATGAATTAATTTTGTTTAATTCCTAAAGTTCTTGGTTTATTTATGTTCTTGGTTTTTTCACGTCTAAACCGTTTACTGAATAGTAGAAATAGAGACACCAATGTTTCAATTAAATAAAATAAATAAATACCACCTCATTGGTCGAGTGGCTAGAGTTACACGCCTAACTTCACCGATCAACGGCGAGGCTCGTGTTCGATTCTCGACGGGGCAGGCATTTAGATGTCAGCATTTCCGTGACTGGGTGTTTATTAAATTTATTCTGGTATCTATTAAGTATTTGTATGTATTAGAATCGTAGGCTAACACCCATAACACAAGCACATGATTTTCTTACTTTGGGGTTAGATTCAATTTGTGTAACTTGTCCTGGGATATTTATTATTATTAATTAAAAAACGTAGATACTGAACGCTCCCAGCTTTCACACAAAGTAATTCTTTCAAGGAATCGAAACGATACCATGATTCTACGGAAGCTAAAGAATTAACACACTTTGGAAACCCAATTCAATCTAAAGTTATCCGGGTCAGGGTTGAAATATGGAGGGTGGTCACGTTACACTCGACACAGACCATTGAACTGCAATCTGAATATCATTGTAGGTCGATCTAGTACTTAACTTGGTTAAACTCGCCAATTACCCGTCGCTAGTTCCATCGTAAAACTTTAGCTTTGCTCGGGTCGCTCTGTAACCTTTTGTTATCGGATATTAAATCTAAATAGCTATAAATACATTTGCATGATTTTGTAAGAACACGCATTTTACTCATTAATTTATGGCCAGTTCCGTCTGTGATATGGTTTGTATGAAAATTGAAAAAAGTGACATTGCCATTGGTGCGAAAAAAAATTGTAGTGGTAATATTATTTCGCAGTAGTAGCTAAGAGCCTCGTTTTTGCTTATTCGGGCACTGGAGGTAAACTTAGATAAGTGCCCCGTGTTTGCTTAATCCAGCACAGGTGGTAAATTTAAATAAGTTTTAACTTTTTATGCTGTACTTATTATTTAGATTCCCCTTGTGAATCCCTTTTGATAACGGGATAAAATTTGCCTATCTCCTAACTATCTCCTAGAAATAAATAATCATACCGTCGCTCTGTTGCGATGTGACAGAAGGCTAGATGAACAATGTTTCGCTTTAATAATATTCACATTAACTGAAACATTTTTCTTTAATTTGCCTAAATTTTTATTTGTTATCTAAATTGTTAAAATTTTTTTAATATAAAAACTTTCCAAAAAAATAATTCTACTTAGAAGGTTCTAGTAAAAAAGGTGACTATCTTGAAAAATACTGGTTCATGTTAAAATATCACGCAAATAGCGAACAAACGATAATTATAGACTATTATACGTACGTACAACAAGTTTAGATTAAATTTATTTTCATAAATAATAATTATATCAGGTTTCAAAAAGTCGAACTTTGAGACGAATTTTCTAACGATAAAAATATACATTGCTTGAAGACACTCAAGATTTTAAAAATCTGTATTATAATTACTGAGACAATAGCGAGCGCTGACGTTCTGAAGGCTGGACTGGTTCAGCATATGGTAATGACACATATAATTGATATTTTCCATCGTAGGCGCTTGGTAAACTTTCCAAACATTCATTTTTTTTAAATGAAGAAACACTTGTACTATTTTATTTATCACTTAAAATTTATTATTTAATAAATAGTCTACCGGTTTCGATTATGACAGTATCATCAGGGCTAGAACTTAAACAACTAAACAATATTTTAAATAATAATAATAATCAGAATATTTTAATAAAATATTGTTTAGTTGTTTAAGTTCTAGCCCTGATGATGCTGATATAAGCGAAACCGGTAGGTTATTTATAAAATAATAAATAGTGATACGTAAAACAGTACAAGTGTTTCTTAATTTAAAAATATGAATAAATTTTGAGTTTAGCGAGCTGATGCAGAAATATCATTAGCTAGACTAGAATAGAATAACACTTTTTGTTTGTGCACCAAACTACATAAAAGTAAATATATATAAAAATTAAACTAAGTGCTACATACAGGCGGCCTTATCGCCAAAACAGCGATCTCTTCCAGACAACCATAAGTTATGGAGATAATATAATCAAAGGAATGTTGCACGATGGTGCTGTTAATACTCGAAAAAGAAATATAACGCATGAAATATCAAATGGTACAAAATTATTTTAAGACAGATTAAACAAGTCAGATTGAATGTAGAAAGTGACACTTAACCATATTTTAAAACATATTTCAACTTTCATGACTTATGCAGGGAGCAAGTTCCTCGCTATTTTAAATTAGGTAGTTATTTTTTAAACTGACTATTTTTATTTGGATGTTAGAGATATTTGAGAAAAATCGACGTATCAGTATCAGGGTATGACCAGGGCTCAATTTACCTTGAAGGGGTATGTTTTGAATTACCTATTAGTTCTTATAGTGTTATTTAATATTGTTTATAGCTTTACAAAACAGTCGGTAAATCCTGAAATCGCCCTGGCTGAAATGAAGCATAAGTAATAACCTTAATACGACTTTTTTTTGTTTCTATGATAGGAACTACAGAAACATTGGAAAAGAACCGAAGAAAAATATATTATATTTCAAAAGAAACCCTAGAAAGATGCTCACCAAGTAGAGCAGCTTGGGGCTCTCCTTCCATGCGCCGAAGCAGCCAAAAGCCGCTATAACAATGATGAGCACCCCCACCACTATCAGCACCACGTCAGTTTCGTGTCCCGTCGGCTCCATACCAGCAAACCCCTTGATCATTCCCATGTCCACGCATGCTGCGGCGATGATAACAATACCGAAGATCTGGAAAAACATTTTGACTTAGGATAGGAGAGGAGAATAAAACACTTTTTAAAGGCGCATTTATTTGAACTAGTGGTCGCCCGTTGGTCAAATTCGACCATAATAAATTTTAATATCTTGTTGATAAGAACGCCATCTTCATTTCTGAAGACCTTGTTTCCAAACTTTTTAGTGCGCTATCTGTGATCTTTTATCGTTATCATCAAAAAAGCATCTTCACGCCCGTATCCCCGAAGAAGTAGGTAGAGGCACAACCAGGCTCCCGCGACTAGCTGAAGACACTAACACAATGTGATAAGTAGCCTATCGCCATCCGGGCACATGTCCAGTCCCGAGCAACGTTTTGTTATTAGATAATTAGAAAAACACAATTTTCATTGTGTTGCCCGATCCGGGATCCCGGGACCTCAGTCAGTCAAGTCCAACAACTGAACCACAGAGGCGTTATCATCAATATATTTGTTTTGTTTGTGTCAAATGCATGGTAGCATCGATAATATTTTATTTATCGATTTAATATTATACTTTATCTGCATTATTATTGAAAATATTAGCGTTCTGCACTTCTACACATAAACTATAAGTGTGCCAAATTTTATGCTCTTGGGGTCCAAAGTTTTGCATCATGTATTCATATATAGATTAATGGATTTTTTAATAAATGTCGTTCAGCAAAGTATTTGTCAGGGGTGGATTTCCCAATAGGCCGAGTAGGCCTGGGCCTAGGGCGGCAAAATTTAGGGGGCGGCAAAATTTTCTCTGCTCAGAAAGCCAGGCAAAAGACAATTTGTGAATAACGATTCATTGCTTCCACAAATAGAAATGGTAAGAATCAGTATCTGAAATACTGATTGAGATAATTAAATCATTTAGTGATTATCGTTATTTTTTTTCATTTTTATTTAATTTCTATAGTTGATTTAATTTTGCAAGCTTT